>JBBPBO010001986.1:928497-967065 GCA_037974295.1 Cicer cuneatum
TAAAAAAATATTAATATATTTTCAATGGGTAAATTAAATAGAGAACATTTTTTAAAAAAATCTTATATTAAACGACAAAAAAAAAAAGAAGTAAAAAATGTTCCGTAATTTGGAACAAGGGGCATATATACTATCTACCTATAAAAACACAAGGTTTATGCTAACAAAAACTTAAAAAGAAATACAAAAGAACTAGTAAAAAATTTCACTTTTTGCACTTCTATTTTCAAGATTTTATTTTTACATTTAATTTTTTATTTCTCAAAACACAATACATTTTTGTTGTTCACATTTTTCTATATCTATTCCTCTTTTCTCTTTTACTTTATTATTTTTCTTTATTTTATTTTAAATATAAGAAAAAATTTGATCAACTAAATTTAATATATTTGGTCTAAATTTTGAATTAAATATATACATTTTTGTTGACTCAATTTCTCTTATATTAAAATACAATAGAGTATTCTTTAAATTTAATTATACATTTAGTCTTTCTATTTTATCTTGCTTACGAAAATAGTAAACCAATCAAACTTTTTTTAATTCAAGTAACATGTCTACTACTAAGGAAGACATGAGCAGAAAGACATGAGCAGAAAAAAACAAATGAAAAAAGAGAAACGTGAGAAAGATGAATAAGCAATGTGAAATTAGTAAGCAGATGCTTTGTCAAATGGAAAGCGTAAAGAAATTGCTTTAAGAATTAAAATATCCATAACGGAAGCATGTAGCACACGTATAAGTCTGTGTGACTATTATTTCTATAATAAAGCTCAAGACAGTATGTTGAACCCGAAACCTTGAAAATGTTGGTACTGGGATTTCTCTAAGTAAAATCATGTGTAATAAGTTGTTTTGAAAAATGAAAATATCATGGGAATGAAGGAGTGGAGAAGGATTCACTAATAAGGACTTTATTGTTATCCACTTGTTTTCTGTATTATTTTTAAAATAAATTACCCTAGCTTATTAAAATGTGAATTTGGTAAAGAACAATTGAGTTAGGTATTTCACGTTTGTTTCTCTCAAATGACAAAGTTTAGGCGTTTGTTGTCCCTTTCAAGAGATTTTGTGTTTTTTCTTTTCTGTGTTAGTCTCATCTCATATGTGAAAAATGTAAAGTCATCTAAGCTTCAAGCAAATAACAAACCAAGTTAGCTATAAGTCAATGTTTAGTCCAAAGTATAGAGGGTATACTTTGTTGGAAATATTAGGAGAGGAGTAGTTTTAAGATTCTTAGAAATAATAGAAAAGAGAGTTGTTGTGCCTAGAACCCTGGATATTTCATTTGAAGGAAAACATAAGAAATGTTAATTGCTACTTAAAAAAATAATCAAAGATTCATAATTTAACATTTGATAATTTTTTATGCTTGTCCCTTACTTTAGAATAGTTAAATTCTTTTCCTATTAAACTAGTACCTTACTCTCGTAAGACATTTTCATGATCTACACACATCCTTAAATAAACAATTGAACAATGGTGGTTATCGTCCATCTGATAGTAGAAACAAAGTTTTGACTTTAGAACAACAATATATTTACAAATTGGTGGTGTAAAATATACAAGTAAACAATTCTCTGACCAAGGGATAGATTAGGGGCCTGCAGTGAACTGTAGAGCCTGATGCGTGAATACTAGGATAAATGATTTGCTTGAGTGCGATGGATCGCATCGGCATGGGCTGACGAAACATAGGTTGCGTTTAACAATGAACTGTGAGTTCGGCCGTAGAACAAGTATATAAGTACTCCGATTAACAGCCATACAGAAACTCTTAGCCATGTAGCAGCCCTGAAATTCAAACACAAGAATGATAGATGTTGGTAATTGTAATTCATAATCAAGCATGTTGCTATGGATACAAAGCAGGATCATGGTGGTTAATGTCAAGAGATTTCTTACCCAAGATCAATTAGTAAGTAGGTGTTTATAAGAATGCAAGCAGCAGGTAAGAATGGAACAAATGGGCAAGCAAAACCTGAAATACAAGGAATCAAAACAATTGTGTAAGACTGATGTGTGGAATTAAGAGAACAAACACAAATAACTTATAGCTAAAGGATTGTGATACACTAGGTTGAAAGTTTGTAAAGATGACAAATTTAAAATTTAAATATCGTTATATATATCACTTTTCACTTTTAGTTTTCACTCCTTGTTTTGGTTTGCAGCTTTGTTGATTATAAGCTGCCACTGCCAGAGAGAGGAAACTCCTGAATAATCCCTTTCTAACTAAATATTAGAAAAATTAACTACTTACATAATTATTAAAATAATTAATTATTCACATTTAGTCTAATTAATCTCATTTAAAAATTCAACTTCATTACCTAAACTATTCCTCATCTCATTTAGTTGCATAAAAAATGGACATTTAATATGAAAAAGTGGGCATTAAATGAAGGATATTTTTGGTATACTATTATTATTATTTTTGTCTGTACAGGAATTGGTAAATATCACCAGAAACTCACACACACAGTTATGAGGTATCGGGTTCGGACCTAGGACATAATGTCCAACCTAACAATATCGGCATTTGCTAATTGAACTAGAACTTAAATAGGATGAAAAGAGTCAATTTTTTCTTATATTTTGTTACAACTTAGATGTACCAAATTTTGTTTATATTTTGTTATGGAGGGAGAAGGAGCTAACTACAAAAATTGTAATTTGTTCTAAAATGAAGTTTTTGCAATCCACCACCAAAATCTAAAAATCTGATTAGATTTTGGTGTTTTTAGACTTTTCTAGTGCACATACCTCCTGAGTACCCAAAGGTGTGTCTGGTATCATCTTGCTTTATATAGGCCAGCACAATTATGCTGCACAATAGGAGAATGACACCCACTCCAAACAATGTTACGCGCAAAATCCTGCATATGCACAATCACCAAAAGGTAACAAAAGTAAGGATAAAGAACTAGTTCAAAAGGAACCAATGTTCTTTCGAAACTGAATGCAGTATGATTTCATACTTCAAAAATTAGCGAAGATGATCAAAGTTTACAGACCTGGGACACCTTTCGGCTGAAGCTGCACCGGTAACCATGAGAATCCCTATACATAGAAGGGCTATGGTCCATGCAGCAAGTTTTCTCCTAGTCTTCTCACTCCATTGCTCTGCATAAGGAAGTCAAAACTCAACTTTGTGAACTAGCTCATCAAAAAAATGGAAGTAAATGTTGATGCAACGAACACCCAAAAATTTATTTCAAGTACTGGAAGAAATTGACATTTTAAAGTTTATCTAAAATTCATTCCATAAAAAGGACAGAAGACTCAAACAATAATTACCTTTGGTTACTTCTTTTATGATTAAAGGATGTTCAAGCGGAACGTCTGACTTGTCATGTAAGTGACTATTATCAGAATGACTAGCAAGATCTACGGGATTTATGGTCCTGTCTTCCTCAACATCAACACCAGAATGCCTCAAAAATGGATCCACAGATGTTAGAAGTGAAGTTGGAATGGGTACTTCATTAGGTGGAACATATCTGATTATCAAAATTGAAACTGCAACTGTGGTGAATGCAAGCAATGTTCCCACACTAACCTGTATTCCCAGAACAATGAACATAACAACAGTTTAAGTTAATAATAATCTAAGAAAGACGCGTCAACCAAGATATTGTACAACTAAACTCACCATCCCTGCTAACTGAGAAACATCCATAAAGAATGCAAGAACAGCAGCAAAGAGACCGGTGACAATAGTGCTTTTCAAAGGAACCTGTGTGCGCCTGTGGATATCTGAGAAGAAGGAGGGCAACAAACCATCCCTAGCCATTGCCATAAAGACCCGTGGCTGCAAAACACGTGTGCCAATGGGAAGATATATTTATCATGTGCAAGCAACAATAACGGTACCAAGTACCAACGTGATGAACATATCTATGTGTATCTTAGTTATTTCCATAACACATTTTAGGAACATTGCTAGCCAATATGAAGTTTAATATGATTTCAATGTCAATTCATGACTGCTAGTTAAAGTATTCCATCTCATTAAAAAACCAAAACATGTAGGAAGAGGACAATGAAACAACCAAGTGAAAATCAGGCCAAGACTGAAATGAAGTGGAAAAATAATTAAGGTTGTGAAAATCCATAACCAAACTCTAACAACCATAACTAAGTGAAGTAATCAACAGAGACGCTAAATAAATAAAATATTAAATCTTTTTTACTTGGTTATGTACCTGAGGAAGAACTGATCCCAACAAACTGGAAAAAAGAGCGGTGACAGCTCCAGTTGTTATTATATACCTGTCATGGATAAAATAGAGCTTGAAGCATGATATTCAAAAGAGACATTCATTTTAGATTGAAAAATTAAACCGTGTGCCAAAGCAAACCTTACACTGCCCATTCCATTCCATAGCTAGAAAATGCTGAGGAGATTGGGGTGTCTGGATTCAACTCATTATACGGTACTAAACCAACAATAACGGCTGATACAAGCATATACAGGACGCAACATATAGCTAATGCAGTCGATATGCCAATCGGCAAATCTCGTTGAGGATTTTTGACCTGCACAATAACAAAATTAAAGCCGTAAATAACAGACTTCAAGAAAATGTTTCACAATGCCAACATCCCAAAACCACAACGCTTTTGAGATACTCAAACTACCAGACAGATATATAGATAGAGCAGTCAATACATGAATAGAACTAGATCATGTAATAGAGTAATGTAAAGGTTTCAAAGTAAAAAACAGGTTCTTATGCATCATATTAAATGCATTGTTCACAAATGCACGTGTGCTTATTTATTTATTTATTTTTTGCAACAGAGCACATGTGCTTGATTAATGAGTTTTGCATAAAGTTTCTTCCGATACAAATTTCACATGACTTAAAAGACCGGTTCCTCTTGTGAATATTTACCTCCTCAGCTGTGCTGCTCACTGAATCAAAACCAATGTACGAAAAGAAAACTATTGCAGACCCAGCAAACATCCCATTCACTCCATATGGAAAATACCTGAGATATAAGAAATTTCAGCTAATATCAAGAAGAGGTATGTTATAGATGAAGAGCTGAAAATGTAGACTCAACAGTGTCATTACCCGTTCGGGAGTTCATAACCAACCCATCCGGATCTGAAACCAAGATATCCACCAACTATAATGATGAACAGCATGACACAGACATTTACTGTTGTCACAATGGATTGTGCCATTGAACTCTGAAACATCGAATTAGATAAAATAGGTTTATATGATAAAATAAAAAAATGGTGATCATGTTGTGTGTGTGTTTTATTTGAAAAGGCATACCTCCTTGATTCCAAGGCACAAGGGGAAGGTAACGAGAAGAATTAATACAGCTGCACATGGATCAACCACTACTCCAAGATCTGGTAAGGTATGACGAGCCAGAAATGAAGGTAGGTTGTCCTGACCACCAAAAAACAAGGCCTGCAATAAGTAAGAAAGAACAAAATAAATACAAAACCATTGTTAAGCATGTTGTGCTTTTTGGAATGAAGTATATTGTATATATGTCACCAATTATACACCAACATGACACCGACACATGTGGTTACACTTAATCACATTTATTTTCTCAAAATTATGATCGATGTTTGTGTTTGTGTCAGTGCTTTATAGCCAATTACAAAAAAAGGGAGGCAGAGGGCACTCTAAATGGAAAACACTGTTATATGAAGTTACCATAGCAGTTTTTTTAGTTAAAAGAATGACAAAGAAGCCTAGTTAGGCATGATTGAAACAAACCAAAAATCCAAAAAGAAAAAGAAGTATAGTTTAATAACAAAAAAATTAAGTATGCAATCTCAGACCCACAACTTTGGTTTTGATTACTGAACTGTCACATACAGAGTCCTTTTGGATAAGTAGTTCTGTAACATGGTATCCGAGTTAACTAAGTGGATCTGGCTTAAAACATCAAACATCAAAATCCCCGTTGTTAAATTAAATTCCGGCACAAAGGGAAAGTGGGCCTATGCAGTGAGTCTTATGTGCTCCCTTAACAACACAAAATCTTAATACTACTAGTTGACAACACAGATTATTTGACACAATATAGTAATATATAGAAGTTACAGTAAGCTAGTTTATGTCATTATTTGCTGGAGATAACCAAATCATTTATTTACAGTGACAACACCATGCCTGTTTTCTATCTTTGCCTTTCCTCTTGCACCTTGTTTCTAATATCATTGGTTGAAACTCCAAGCACATCAAACACTAGGTTTGTAGATCAAATACATCATCAAGAGTCAAAAATCAAAATACATTCAGGATGCCCATGTTGTACATTTCATGACTCTTGATATATGTGCTTGATTACTCTCTTTGTGCATTCTCAATTACAAATTAGCATGACGATAAAAGAGAAAATGAACGATTAAGGTTTTAAAAAAAAGGAAGTAAAAAGTATAACACACCAGATTCGGGGTTATGCCACGAGCAACAGCTGAAGCACCAATCGTATATTCTAGAATTAGGGACCAACCTACCAACCAAGCAACCCTGAGATAAATAGAAATGTTTAAGTCATGGCTTTATTAATGATGATGAAAAATGAATAAAGAAAACGAAATTTTTCACACATCCCCCTCATCTTTAAGTACCAATTTCTTCTTTTGATAAAAAACCATAATGTCATTATTCTTTACATAAATAACCCCACTCCACATGTGGCGGCTGAAACCATGATAACACAACAGAATTGTTCTGTCACTGTTAACAAGATATTTTGTCAACTATCATGAGTAGTTCCATTAACCATTACACCCAAAGTTTTATTCCAAAAAAAAAGGCAAAATGTAACTCACCCTTCTCCAATGCATATATATGTATAATGATAAGCACTCCCTGCTGATGGGCATCGACATGCAAGTTCTGCATAACACAAAGCTGATAGTGCAGCAGCTATTCCTGCAATAAAGAGTGATAATACAAGTGCTGGTCCTGCCTGCTCCCTAGCAACTGTTCCAATGAGAATATACACTCCAGCTCCTATAGTAGCTCCAACCCCTGATTTTCAAGAATGGTCAATTATCTTTGGTCAAGTAAATATGTGGTAAAAAAGAAGCTAAAATCTACATATATTGGAGAAAAAATAAACTGGAAGATGATATTTGAGCATGTTATATAGACTAAGCCACCGTCATTCTTGAGAATACCCAGAAACTCAACAAAAAATATTTAAAAGAGAAAAAATAACTAATCCAATTTTGTGGCATAGCAAAATTAAACAACATCCTTCGAACTTTAAAAACATAGGCTCAAAATTTCAACTAAGTTTTAAGGCCATACTCGTCCTTTATTTTTCCTGCATTATTCAACTCTATTAGAGGTCAACAGTACCTGAAATGCTTCATCTTTCCTCACATAACAATGAACCTATTTCTTACTGTTTTGATAAAATACAGTTTGATTGAATCAAATGACTACTTTTTAATAAAATTCTGGTTTGGCGTTTCTCCATTTTTCAAATTTTAAGACCTAATTATCCTCAATTAGCGCCACTATCAGTAAAAAAGAAAGATTTTCATGATTTCACTTCTTGTGGTACAAAAGCTTTTTAATCATTTGTCCACTTCCCTGCATCAAATTGTCTGAAGAGATTAACCACCTGTTCAATGAACTAAATACAGATAGGAGCCAAAAGAACACAAAAGAAAACAAAGACAAACACATCAACTTTCCAAGAAAAATTAATTTCCACAAGACACACCTAAGCAAAATTTTCATATATATTCTCAGTCACTCCATTGACTTTATAGCAAAACCATATCAAATCAAAAACAACAAGAACAAAGTTAAATCACTCCATTAAATTTAAAAAAAGATGAAAACAAAATCAATCATTAATTATAAATAACAGTCAATTATTGTATTCTCCAAATTAAAAAGTTGAAGTTAATTGATTATCACAATCTAATAAAATCTTATAATTTGAAAATGAAAATGATTATTACCAATTCCAACAAGGTCAACAGCAGATAACTTCCTAGCCAATTGAGCATGTCCCCTGTAATGAACAGAATCAACTTGTTTCCTCCGTATCAAGCTTCTAAATCCCGTTAACCAGCGTCCAACACCAACACCCCCATTTTCAGCACCCTTTACAATCATTATCCAAAACCAATAGTTCCAATTTCAATTCCAATATAATAATTATAATAATACAAGTATTACCAAAGTGATGATGGTGCTGGTTAATTTAAATTGGAAGAAAGGAGGGAACTTTGACCCCAAAAAAAGCAGCGTTTTGGTTTTGGTTTTACAGAGAGAAAGGAAAGGAGTTAGCAACAGCTTTTTGCGTTATACGGCAATGATGCAAAATATTCTCATAATATATAATAATAAAGATAAGATCCTCTGCGCCCAAATCTATTGTGATCCAAAAATCATGCACCAATTCAATTTTTGTTTAGATTAAATCACCAATCCTTTAATTAAATAAATAAAAAACACTAATCTATTAATAATATATGGTCCTATCAAATTTAAGATTGTGTTTCATCATTGTTGCTTTTTAGAAAAAAATGATATTTTAACACAAATTTTTATTTAATTTTTTAAAACAAATTTAATATGATAAATGCGGTTTAAATATATAACTAATTAAGTTTAATGAATAATTAATTAATACTATCTTTGATCTTATATATAAATAAAAAAAATAAATTATAAAAACCAATGCAACAACTTCTTCTTAAAAATTTGACAATTTATTTTAAATATGATCTGTAATTAATACTCTTGATGAATGTGAGGACCGAAAGAAGTAATTCTATTAAATGTGAAATAAGGGTATAAAAGTCAAACAAAATTATTAATGCATTTAAAAATATGTGACTTTTTTTTATGTATTTAGAACCAAAAAAAGTTTCATACATTTTCTTATATTTGGAACTAAATAGAGCATAACAAATTTTTAGATCTCATTAATCATCCACCAAATACAATTACCTATAAATTAAATATGATTAATTAAATATTTAAGTATTGTTAATCAACAAATTTGCTGTCAAATTCTCATATAAATTATTTCAAAATTACATTGTCTCTTTTGACAAATGGTTAGAAAAATACTTTCTGTCTCTTATAAAAAATATTCGACGTATTATATATTGTATTATATTTTTCACCTTTTAAGATTTTTTTTATGTTTTACCGAATAATACTTTAAGCAGATGAGATTGCACTTATACTCTCAATAATCTAACTCTTATTGACACTTTAAGCAACTCAAAAGGTGTTGATGTTATGAACAACTCAAATCACTTTGAACAACCATATGACACAAGTGTTATGTAATATATGAAAACAAGGAAATGGAAAAATGAATTTTTTGAACTATATCGATTATAAATGAACTAAACGTTATATGTATAAAAGTGGACACTCATATATTCATTGCCTTAAAGTTTTGAGTGAAAATGTGGTGTCAAAGTTCGTTATGGTCTTAGAGCATTTGACACGTTTCTCTCGCGCCCTTAGGCTCCCCCAATAAATGGTATTCAAGCCCTAGTTTGGCTTGGTGGGGGAGCGAGAATGGATCATGGGTTTGTGTTTTGTATCGAAAGTCTTACCGAAGGTGTAGTCAAGAGGCTTTAGAGGCCCATGTACCCATTACTTTAAGGGTTTTGAACGGAAATGTGGTATCAAAATCTCTTGTAGTCTTATAACATTTGATACGTTGTTTCTCCTGCACCCCAGCAAGGTGTGGAAAACCCTCTTAACTAATGAAATTGCAATTGTAAACTGTCGTAACTAATTGACTAAGGAAAATAAAAATTAACAACCATAAGAAACAACTTAACTCACTAAAAATAAAATATAGGCTTAATTGCAGTTTTAGTCACCCCTATTTTTACTGATTCATGAAATTGATCCCCCTATTTTAAAAGTCGACAATTTTGGTCCATCTATCTGATTTTTTAACTAAAAATTGAGTGATGTGACATGTTTTTAATAATGTGTGCTATGATACGATAATGTAGAATGATTAACACTCATACAATCAGAATAAAACACCGTAAAAACTTAAATTTCAACTTTATTTTTTTTTCTTTCATATTTGTAATTTAATTAATGCATCTATATGATTCTATATCATAGAATTATATCTCACATTATTTAAAATACGTCAAATAGTCATTTTTTAGTTCAAAAATCTGAAAGATGTACCAAAATTGTCGACTTTTAAAATAGAGAGATCAAAACTGTCGACTTTTAAAATAGAGAGATCAAAACTGCAATTAAACCTAAAATATATAATAGAGAGAAGAAAAACCATAGCTATAACTCTATTACCACCTTCGATTTGGTGAGTCAATGTTCATGGTACCCTCAATGGCTTTGTGAGAATATTTGCAAGTTGAAATGAATCAGGAATAAGTAGCGGATGAATAAGCTAGTACTGTAATTACTCACAAACAACATGATAATCGATGTCAATACTTAGTTCTTCGGTTGAAAGTTGGACTAAGTGTGATGTGGCGTACTAACTAACTATCACAATAGATAAGAGGTTGAGAAACAAATACAACATGAAGATCATTGAATAAGGTCAACCACTGAAGCTCACACACAATAGAGACAAGGGCATAACATTTATAAGTTTCGGAGGAAAAACGACAAATTGTGTTTTGCTTTTTATATTTCTTTGAGATTAAAGAGTCTCCTAAATAGATGCAGAACATAGTGACAAACTTACAAGAGGCAAGTGGCCTAGTCCAAATCACTAAAGTTTTTCGGTCGAATAGGAGAAAATGTCAAGAAAAATAGACATTAACCAAGAAATTTTTTAATGTAGCGAAAAACACGATATGAAGCTTATAAATGACAAGAGGTTTGTGCAACCATAAATTGGTTTAACTATTGAATAACATAATTAAGGTGAAGATGAATTGTCTTTAAATAAAATAGTCTTCCAACGACACAACAAAAAGTAGTGCAATCAATATAAGGAAAAGATTCATCCATATTTTCACTTAACAACTTAAGAGCATATTTCCTTGGGGACACAGATTTGATGGTGTGATCTAACAATCTCTTATCCTAATAAATAGCGTAAATTATCAAGGTCTTTAATACAAAAAGTGTTATGTAAGCGAGATCTGACAAAAACAAGTTTGTAAATAATAATAGTTACATTTTTTATTGTTAGTTCTTTAATTATAAAAATTATGTAAAGTTATGACATAAAAATTGTAGAGAGTGATTATTCTTTAGAGATAAAAAGTTAATTGTTTTGGTTTCTCATGTATTTTGTAAGACCCTTAAATTTAATATTAATTTATGGAATTAATATTAAGGGTATTTTGAGAATTTTTGTTAAATATTTAATATATGTATGTTTTGAGTGAATATATATATATATATATATATATATATATATAAATATTTATTTTGGATGAAGAATTAAAATTATTGGATGAAGACTAAATTAATTTAATTTCGAGTAATTAAATTAATCGGACCATTAATTAAGGGTTAGTGGCTAAATTGCAAAAGGATTAAGTGCTGAGAAATCCAGCTGGAAAATCCAGCATTATTGTATCATTGTTTCAAAGGAGGTGGCACTCAAGTGAGCCCATAAGTACACGTGAGGGGCTGGGCAGAAATCAGAACACCATCCCTCCTCCCTTATTGCCCATACTGCATGTAATATACTGCATGTAATAGTAACCCATTTTTCCCTCCCATTCTGCCTCTGTTTTCTGCCTTCCCATTTCCAACCACGGTTATAAAAGAGGAAGAGAGGGAACTCTTCAAAGTATCATTACTGGAACATCCAAACACTGAAACACCAAAACTCCAGTACAAAAGTTATTCCCCATACCATTACGGAGGTAAAGAACCCAGTTTCGTAGCAGCAAACTCAAGCTGCAGTTTCACCGGTTTTGGACGCGCAAACGGGAGCAGAATCAGAAACGAGAGGAATAGCAGAACACGCATCAAGGGTAAGGGCGCCTTCCACCTTTTAGCTGCATTAGGGCCATAAATGTGTGTGGTTTCATTTCTGTTTTAGAGGAAAAACTGTTTTGCATGTCATTTTGAAAAATGAGGAATGCATTATGTTGATATGTGATCATTCTGAGATGGATGTTGTTGGCTGTTTTGCTGATATAACATGCTGTTTTGCTTATGTGTGAAAGCTGAAAAATGGTTGCATGTCATTTTAAACATGATTAAAATACATGTCATAAAACTGTTTTGAAAATGGTTTTAAAAATGCAAAAAATGCATTCTGTTGGTGTTTTGCTGCTGTGTGATGATTTCTGTTTTGGTGAAAACATTGGTCATGTTCTGATGTTGTGAAAGCTGAAATGCTATGCATGTTATTCTGATGTTTGAGGAAGCTGAAATGCATTGCATATTGTTCTGATTGTTTGAAAAGCTGAAATGCTATACATGTTATTCTGATGTTTTGAGAAAGCTGTGATGCTTGCATGTTTGTTCTGATGGTTCAAAATCTGAATGATTCTGGTGAGTGAACATTCTGTTTCCTGGTTCTGGATGATTGGGGTTGGATCCTGATTCCATTTCTGTTTTGTGTGATTCTGGTGGTGTTGTTGATTTAAAAAGAAAAGGGATTTTTAATGAGGAAAGTATTGTCTGGAAAGAGTGTTGAATCTGTTTGATGTTGGTTGTTTGTTTTTAAAAGAATCAGTTTTGAAAAGAGTTGAAACTTCAGAATTTTCACTAGTTTTCGAAGGTGTATTCGAATACAACATGTGTGTATTCGACTACAACCTGTAAAATTTCTGTTTTACTTAAGTTTTCAAACTTGTATTCGACTACGAACTCTGTAGTCGAATACAGAAGAAGAATTTCTGTTTCGATTTCTGGTTCTGATGATCCTTGTGTGGATCATACTGTTTCTGTTTCTGGTTCTGATGATCCTTGTGTGGATCATTTCGTTTCTGTTCTGGTTCTGATGATCCTTATGTGGATCATTCTGTTTCTGTTTCTGGTTCTGATGATCCTTGTGTGGATCATTCTGTTTCTGTTTCTGGTTCTGATGATCCTTGTGTGGATCATTCTGTTTCTGTTTCTGGTTCTGATGATCCTTGTGTGGATCATTCTGTTTCTGGTTCTGGTTCTGATGATCCTTGTGTGGATCATTCTGTGTCTATTTCTGCTTCTGATGGTTCTGATGTGAACCATTCTATTTCTGCTTCTGATGGTTCTGATGTTAACCATCTTCTGATGATTCTGATGTAAATCATCCTGTTTCTGCTTCTGATGATTCTAATGTTAATCATTCTATTTCTGCTTCTGATGATTCTGATAATCATCATGTTTTCTGTTTCTGATGATTCTGATCATCTTCCTGTTTCCTGCTTCTGATGATTCTGATAATCATTCTGTTGTTTCTGCTTCTGGTGATTCTGGCATGAACCATTCTGTGCTTCTTCTGATCAATTCTGGATGAAGTCTGGGTTATTCAAAATTCGATTGTCATGCTATGTTCTGGTCAAATTATCTTCTGGATTACTTCTTTCTTTTGACAACTTATGGCCTGGAACAACTCTCCAAATGGCAGGCTTCACAATAGTATGGTCCAAAGAATCTTCTGATATTTATTCCCTCTGATATAGTCCATCAAAGATATCTTCTGGTCACTTCTGGACAAGTATGGACTGTGTTGAAATTACACTGCCAGGCTATGTTCTGATCAGTATAACTTCTTGATTGCTTCTGATATTTGAATCATTCTTGTTTGGAGCAATTCATATTATGGCAAGCTTCCCTCTGATGTTTTCCAGATGTTCTTCTGATTTTGTTTCTGTTTGATATAAGCCTCCAAAGTTATCTTCTGGTCGGTTTTGGACATTCTGGTTTATCTTCTGATAATTCCAGAAATGCATCTTCTGTAAATTCAGAATGTATCCTCTGATACATTCATCTTCTGATGGTTCTGTGTGAATTATTCTGTTTTACTTCTGGTGATTCTGATAATCATCTTGTTTCTGTTTCTGATGATTCTGATTGTCATTCTGTTTTGCTTTTGATGATTCTGGTGAGTCATTCTGTTTTGCTTCTGATGATTTTGGTGTGAATCATTCTGTGTTGCTTCTGATGGTTCTGGATGCATCATTCTATTGTTTCTGCTTCTGATGGTTCTGGTGTGAATCATTTTGTATTGCTTCTGATGATTCTGGTGTGAATCATTCTGTGTTGCTTCTGATGATTCTAGGTGAATCATTCTGTTGTTTTGCTTCTGATGATCCTCATTCTGATTTTGTTTCTGATGTTCTGATGTTAATCATCCCATTTCTGCTTCTGACGATTCTGATTTTAGTCATTCTGTTTCTGACTCTGATGTTCTGATGTTGATCCTTCTGGTTCTGTTCTGATGTTAATCATTCATTCTGGTTCTGTTTCTGATGTTGATTATTCTGGTTCTGTTTTCTGATGATCTGATGTTGATCATTCTGGTTTTGTCTTCTGTATTCGACTACAGGCATGCTGTATTCGAATACAGAATGTTAAAATTGCAGATTTTCACTAGTTTCAGCTTCTGTATTCGAATACAAGGGATCTGTATTCGAATACAGATTCGTGTTTTTCCAAAAACTCAGTTTTAAACACTGTTTTGTGAATTTTAAGAGTTTGGGGAACAATGGAAAGACTTGAGATGATTAAGTATGGAATTTGTGAGATAATGTGAATTGTTAATGATTACTTGAATGTTTAAGCATTGATGTGTTGATAATAAAATTGGTCGTGTTGAGGTATTTTGAGAAATGGTGGAAATGCATGAAATTCATTGATGTCGCATACTGTTTTCAGTGAAGAGAAAACATTGCAAGTTCATGCATTGCATAGTCAAGTGGTGACCGCGATGGGCCACAGAGTTGATGCGGTGACCGTGATGGGCCGCGAAGTTAAGTAGTAACCGTGGGTTATAGAATAGTTCCGCGTGTATTAGACGGTCTGTTCTATCCGGGGTCAGAATAGTTCCACGTGTATTAGACGGTCTATTCTACTCGGACTACGGAGTGGTTCCGCGTGTATTAGACGGTCCATTCTATCCGTGCGAGGATTTAACTTCTGTGTATTTGGCCTGTGAGAGGCTAATACATGTAAATTGTAGTGACCATGATGGTTATAGAATAGTTCCGCGTGTATTAGACGGTCTATTCTATCCGGGTTTAGAGTAGTTCCGCGTGTATTAGACGGTCTATTCTATCCGGGCTACGGAATGGTTCCGCGTGTATTAGACGGTCCATTCCATTTGTGAAGTCGTGTTGGTCTGTTGAGCGACTGCACTGGTGCTGATCTGTGAGAGATTGCACCCTGGTCTGGAGGGCCGTTAAAGTCTGACATATATAAATCGTGCTGGTCCGTGAGAGACTGCACGTGTGCTGGTCTGTGAGCGACTGCACCTTGGTAATTCCAAGAAGCTGAGTACATGAGCATATGCATATTGCATCTGGGTGTTTGACCGGTGGGTCACGTTTTGGATATTGTTGATGATTGGAAAATTGATGTGTGTAAGTACTTGTTGAATTATGAATTTTCTGATTTAATGATTGTGATTTGCTGAGGTGTTGTTTGTACTTACCACATATTTCATAATAATTGACTGCTGTTTTGAAAAGGCATATATGTCATTAAATTTCAAATGGGCATTATTATTTTCCTCATCATTGTCATATATTATGCCATGAATATATGTGTTGTTGTGAGATATATGCTATGTGCTTATTTGTTAATTTCGGTCGGTGACCCTTGCTATTATATTGTGGACTTTGGGCTTTGCCCTCAGATATTATCCGAACCCGTCCTACCGACGGATACACTAACGACGGAAGCGTCGTTAGTTTCCCCTGATCTTTACGTACGGAGTCTACGTGGACAACGCAGAGGGACGGACGGTTGGCTGAAGACGAGACTTATAGATGATACGGTGGAGACCGTGCTATTGTAGCTTAGTGCATGATCAGTCTAGACTTTTGTATAGGGTCTTGAGTTTTGGGAAATGTAATTTTATTTTGGGAATTAATGTATTACTTTTTCCGCTGTATTATTCTGCACTCTGACACTGATTGGGTGACAACCTTTGAAATGAACTGATTTTATTTTAATTCCCTTGAATTAAATTCGGAAAAATCTTTTATTGATTTATTTTATGTGAAAAAAAAAAATGCACCCGCGCTGTGTTTTAAACTCGGGGTGTTACATATTTCCTTTACCAAGTTCATCTTACTCAAAACCATGTGAAGCCATATTCTCATATGTTATTGGGTTAGTGCTTATGGCGGAATGACTACTAAAACAAATTTGTTATACAATTTGACATTGTAATTTATTGGCCAAAGTAAACTATAGTACTTGTTTATATCTAATTATTTATTATATACAGTTGAATTAAAAATATAAAAGAATTGAAAATATCATTTTGTGGTTTAAGAATTTAAAAGTATTCAATGGACCCTTAGTTAAAGAAAAAAAATGATTTTTAGCCATATTAGATTAAAACTGAAAGACATAGATAAAAAAAAAAATAGAAGATGAATAAAATTTAAGTGGGGAAAGAAAATGGTTTGATTTGAACCAACAAGTCACCAAGAACGACAAAATTTTGTATCTAAAATGTGTTCTCCTCTAAAGTTTAAGAAGGAATTGAAAGAATAATTCTTGAGATAACATAAAATAAAATATATTTTGTTACCAATTAATTTGAATATACAAAGTTAAAAATTGAGAAACACTTAAAGTTGATTGATGTGAGAAGATAATAAAAAAAAGTTTTTGTGTGTATATTCTCGACATATATATACGATGATGTGTAAGTGAGTTCTCAATATATGTATACGAAGATGTGTGAGATGCAAAAACTAAATTGAAAAATAAAATCTGTGACATAAACCGTAGAGATAAATGAATTGTGTCACATAAAAATATAAATCAAATGCTATAATATATCATGCAATAAAATTAAGGATTTATTTTAATATATTATAATATATGTGTACTATAATACAATCATTTAAGCAATTGATAAAAAACATACACAGAAAACAACACCTCAATTTAAGCACCAAACTATCACATTTTTTGATTTTGAGTTGGATTTTGACATAGGTCAGAAATCGGTCTCTCAATACCGATTTCTTATGATATTAATTTTTTTTTAAAAAAGGGTGAGAAAGGAGACCGATTTCTTATTACCAATTTTATTTTTTCCAAAACAAAAGTTGTTTTATTTTCTTTAATTAAATATTTAATATTTGGTGTTATTTTAATCCATTGTTTACTTATTTTAATTAATTTTTTACTTAATTAAAATACATCTTAATTAATTCAACGCAAATTAATTAAATAATTAAACCAAATTTAATTTATTATCATGTTTTAATTAAATAACTGTTTTCAAATTAAATACAAAGTAAATTAATTTTTTAATAATTATTTAATTAAATTTTACTTTTATTAAGTAATTATTAAAAACTTCAAATAAAATAGAGTCCATAAAAAAACTAATGATATAATTAGAGACATAAAAATAACTAAATTTGATTAAACATTAAAAATAAAATAAAAATACAAATACAAAATGAGTGAAAATAAAATAAACACAAATTTAATAACAATGAATAATTTTTCTCAAGAGCATTAGTATGGTAAGGGCATTTATTCATGTTATGTCTCTCATTCCGACACAAATCATATCTCTTGGGATGGTTACTAACTCTTTTGAATCCATTCCAACATGAATATTTAAACACAACTCCAGTCTTTACCTATATTTCTACAACTATTGCGGGTGCTATTGCAGAATAGCCAAACATTTTCTATTAGACCGACCCAAAAATCCGAACAACTAAGGTGTAATAGGCCTCGCCCACCAACTTTCGCTATTACTATTGAAAATGAAGTGCCACAACTGCATCATCATTCATTTTCTTTCACCCCAACATAACAACAATTTGAACCGGCAAGACAATCATTTTAATTTACGCAACACAATAATATGATCATCGATAATCTTTGCATTCTAACAACGATAATTTTGTGAATAATTTATTTAGTGCAGACCTAGATACGTCGATTGTTCATTATATTAATCATTTGTATTCATTTGGTGTTTTGTCGTCCCCCAAACAAGAAGGTCCTAGTTCTTCCTATGGCATGTCAACCTAAATGAGAACCACGTGTCTATGTTAAAGAAGAAAACTCAACTCCACATCGTTCACGTTGTATACGTTGAACACCACGGTGTGAAATTGGACATCTATAAGAGATTAGTACATCATCAATTAATAATTTATGTAGCAAAGAACCATATGTAAATGTCCAATTTTATCCTCCATTTCAATATTTAATATCATTGATTAATTAATTAATTACAATGTAACTATTAAGTTAAAACTTGCTTAAAAAACAAATTCACATGTACCGATTTCACTTCTCTTCTTCTGAAAATAAAGGTTTCCATGTTGAGAATAAGTACCATGTTGAGATTCGTTGTCTATACATAGAAAGAGTGATAGATTGTCCTTAATAAAAAAGTAGTGGTAATTTTTTTATATAAATTGGTATTTAATTTGTTACTTATGTAATTTAATAGGCTGGTACTTAATTCGCTGAATTTGGAATTTAATTTGGTTTGTAGTGGTATAGGAAAAAATCGATGAAAGTTGATTTAGATGGTAAAGATTATGAATAAACATTTTTCTATTAAAGTAATATTAAAAGTAATAAATAATACAATAAATGTATTAATATTTCAAAATTTCAACTCATTTATAAAAAAAAATAACATAAATAAAATCAAACTAACAAAAACAAAAACAAATGTGAAAATTAAGATTAAAAAAATATTAAAAATCTTACAAAAAAATTCACTACAAATCTACCCGATTATATCGAATTAACTGCGAGTTCAGTCAAGTAAACTAAGTTTTACTTTTGAGTTTATTAAAATTCAAGTTTAAAGTCGTGTCAACTCAAAATTAATAATTAGTCTTTGGGACATATGATTATAGCATTCAATTCCTCTACTCGGTTTTTCATGGATATACTTTCTTTCATGAAAAGATAAAAGAGACCCCACTTTAAGACAATTTGTTACAAGTTGATATTGTCATAAAGAGTTTTGTCCACAACTTCTTCAACAACTTCATAGAACACTCCAACAAATACAGATAACAGGGTTAACAAATGAGCCTCATACTCGGGTTACTCAAGAACAAATTAAGTCAACTTGGATTACATCAACATCAACAGTACCATAACACAGCATTACATCAACATCACAGTAAAATTCAAGCCCTCAATACAGGAACATGAATTAGAAGACAATATAGCAATGCATTATCCTACATTTTTACATCCACAAATATTGCACAATATCACATCTTTAAATCACGAAGCTAGAAAATGATTAAGAGATACATGACTAACGTTACAAAATGAACAGGCTACCTTTCCTGGCTTTTCCCATACTGCCTTTTGGTTCAGTATAGACCATCCACTCCCCCCTCCAAAAAGAAAATAGAAATGAAAACAGATACAATGTTAACAGAAATAAAAGGAAAATGCTTAGGGAAGAACGGCAGGCTGGTACCACTAACCCATCAAGTTGTCCCAATGGATCCCTGCGTCCAACGGTTTATGGATCTCATCATTTCTGAATTGAAGCGGGGCTTTGAAGAAATAGGACTAGTTTCATATAAAACTGCACAGCTCAATAAATGTCTACAGTCTAAAAACAAATTTTCTTTATGAAATGCAACTGTCAAGCAAAGCAAGACCAGTTCTTCATGATAATGTAACAAACAAGCTTCCATAAAATGATCAATGTCATTACTTATTGCTACCACTCCCATCCTTGTAATCATATAATAACCAATAAATCAAAGAAAAACGATAACGGTCTTGTAATCAGCCTCCTTGCTTTACATTGTTTTGCATTCCTCCCCCCTTCGCCATCCAAACTGGGGGTTATTGTTGTCCCTGCAATGGAGTTTAATCATACTTGAGCCTAACTAACAAGGAATGGGACCTTACTTTGTCAAGCTTCTTGCCCTGGACTCCTATCATTGTTAACGCCATCAGAAAGGTTAACCCATAAGTTCTGACCTCTTTCTACTCCGTTTTCCCAGGTTTGTTGTCTTACACTCCTGTCATTATCCTCACCACCATCGGAAAATTGGGCCCACACACTTCGACATTTTCCTTCTCCACTAAATTCCTCTTCGCATCCTGCAACTGTCTTAAGCAGTTCTGATTGCAGCAAGGGACAGTTTTCCTTTAGATACTCAAAGCCATCAGACTGCATCACAGCTGCATCAGGCAGAACAAAGAAAGAAATGATATTAGAATCAATTGTTATACAACTAAGGGACACTACTTGGTCGGCTCCTGATTTGTAGGCTACCACTGAAATGAAATTCAAGAAGATAAACAGATATTATCCAGGATGGATTGCCACTGAAAAATGTTGGGAGTGCAAATAAATGAGCACACTTGAGAAGTCTACAAAGCGAATGATTTAACAGTAAGTTCTATAGTACAAACATAACATAAACTGGGCAGCTGTGTAAAAGTTAGTTCTTCTGTTTCTAGTACCATTTATATGACTGCTTAGACAAACGGGCCATTTAACACCCTCTTTTGACCAAATATTCATTTTCATATATCAGAAACAAAAAAGAAAAGAGACGAAGATAAATAAATAAAAACACAAAAAAGTAAATGTTTTATTAAGGAATTGAATTGAAGAATTAAAGTTTCTAACTGTTAAATCTCTTATTCCCTCAAACTTAAGTTCTGAAAACTTCTTTTATACTATATTTTCCTTGATCATGATATGTTAGACTTGAACACAAAGGGAAGAAAGAAGATACATGCTGAAGATTAATCTAACTGTATTTTATTATGATCAAATAACAGAATTTGGTGCAATATACAAATCTAGAACAAAAAATATACAAATCAAAATCCTAATTACAATAATTATGGAGACAATTACGTTGATTATGCTAACAGTTAGGTCGGGGGCTCAAAAATGTAGAATTTTTAGCACAACTTGAGCTATAGATGTGTTGTTAAAGTGATCCTTGTCTTGCTGAAAAGCAGAGTGATAGGTCTATGAATGACTGATGTCAAGAGTTTAAGACAGTTTAAGACTTGAATATGGACATCTACAAAATGCTCAACAGTAGCGCACAAATGTCTGATGCTTGAAACATGATGTGGGCACAATAATAAACACATGTCTGGAGCTGTAGGGGTATGATGTTTAAAAGCTAACATCCATATTACAATAGACAGAGCCCAAGACCTAGATCAAGTTCTTCAGGACTTAAAATTGCCTAAAAGTAGTAGAAAAGTCCTGAAGCTGAAAGCATGAACCATGTCGCCACTATTTGACTCATAGATGGGTTGTAGGGGTCCTTTGGGCATGAGACCGGTGCCATTTGAAAGCTAACATCAAGCCCAAAACTCTTACGAAGACCTTGGAGTCAAATATTGTTGTTTTGGATGTCTTATCATCATTGGAAGTGGATGATTCAATTCTGATGAGTATCAATCAAGCCTTTACTCCTGTTTTAAAATCTTTCCATTTGGATACCAATCACGCTTGTCAAACTCACAAGATAGCTACTAAACTCCCACTAGACTACGATTTTAGGAAAGAAAATCAAGTGCTTGTCAAACTCACAAGATAGCTACTAAACTCCCACTAGACTACGATTTTAGGAAAGAAAATCAAGTACAATCGCATGTAAACTAGTTTTTTAATGAGACTCGGGCGTACTCAGGTGATCTCGTGCAAGTTTGCTAAGAATTGCGAGTTAGATCCCGATTTTGCAAATCTAACTGAATGCCAAATAGCCCTAAAATTTGGACAAGATGATGGCATTTGACAAAAGCAATGCTGCATCGTCACTTACATAAGATCCCATCCTTGCATAACTGCACTGTCACATCACAATGCCCACTTTGTATCAGTCGGCAGTCCTTTGATTAGAGAAATTTTCTCGCACTGTTTCAACCATCCTACAGGGTTGTCACTGCTGTCACAAATAGGGAATTCCATTTTGGAGTACCTTGGTACCATAGATCCCCTGGACTGTGGTTCAGATTTGTTTTCCAAATTTCACCTTGCCCTTCAGTATTATCTTCAAGTGGGCCCCTTTGCTGTCCCTTCAACAGCAATGGAGATTTCTGCCACCTGCTCCTCCAGCACACATCAATGTGCAGCCAATTTGCCCCATTAAGGCATCCAGCTTAGCTGCCAAATTTACCGCATCACACATGACAACCAGCTCTGGTACCAAGTTGTTATGTGCGTTCAAGTAGGACCTAGTCACAGGTCTTGACACAGACAGAATCTGATTACGGCCTATAGTGAAATCTAGAAAATGAATGGGAAAATAGAACATTCGTCCTAGACAAAGTCTTTCTTAGAATACTCAAATCAGGGTCATTTTTTATTTCCTTTTCATTGAGAAATGCACACCCTTTTAAAGACTCTCCCTAATAAAGAAATCATTGATTGATAGGACCTTGACTAATAAAGAAAACAGATCCCAAATTTTAGCATCAACTATGGAATCCCCTTAATAATATAAATCCTAATCCATTAAGGAAACATCATTAAGCAAAATGGAAATCAAATCAAATTGCTGGGCAGCACTTATTGCTGCTTTCTTCTTTCCCTCACATTAGACATATATTATTAGGACCTTGCACAACTGTCCGCACTTAAAATATTCAGTCCAGGGTGTGGGGGGTTAAGATCCCACATCAACTAGAAATGGCCAAATTATTCCTTATAAGGCCTAGGAAATCCTTATCACTTGAGCAAGTTTTTGGAGTTGAGTTAGGCCCAAGCCTAGTGGTGGAGGATCTCTATGATGGGGAGAAATGGCTCTCCCAAATATTGTAACTATATATTAAGGTTGACATACATTAACAATTATTTAAAGTGGCGCAGTGGTCAAATCATAGTATTGCAAATGATAGGTCACCAGATATATTCATCTATGATGTTTTTATTTTGCATTTCAATGACAGGGGGAGTCATGGCTCCCCCAAATATTGTATTATATATTACAGTTGACATACATTTGACAATTATTTCAAGTGGCGCAGTGGTCAAATCATAATTTTGCAAACAAGAAGTCACCGGATCAATTTCTCTATGATGTTCTTATTTTGCATTTCTATTATAGGGGGAGCCATGGCTCCCCCAAATATAGTATTATATATTACGGTTGACATACATTTAACAATTATTTGAAGCGGCGCAGTGGTCAAATCATAGTTTTGCAAACGATAGGTCACTGAATCAATTCCTTCTATGATGTTTTTATTTTGCATTTTCGCACAAATTTTATCAGAACATTACAAAATGACTTCTCCGTAGCTCGAACATGGGCAAGTTCGTTTACTATGAATCTTCTTGCCACTGCGCCACATTATTTATATGATATATAAGGATACCTAATAATTAACATATATATTTAATTGGCTCCCCCAAAAAAACTACCCAAGCTCCACAACTGCGTAAGCCCAAATCTCAATTTAGTTAGTAGGCATTTTGGGCAACCCTTGTGACTTCAATGTATAGAAAAGAAATGAGTTTTAGGTTTGTTTTGCAGATGTTAGGCCTCTTATAACTAAATATTATAAGAGGAGGGTCAAGAGTTAGAATTTTAAGTGGGAACTGAATTTGTATGGCAGTTATTTGTTATGTAGACAGTTATTGTGTCAATTTAAGTTGTAAATCAGGCAGTAACTGCTGCTCTAGAGCAGTTATGATGCAAATAAAAGTAGGAAAATGAGAAACGGGAAGGGAGGAAAATTCTGAGTGGTTATCGGGAAGGGAGAGACCAAGCTCTCAAATTCTTGGAGGGGATAATTCTGTAACAAGTTTATCAATTCTGCCTAAATAGAATTGTAAACACACATTCTGTTTAAATTCAATAAAGAATTCAGTTTCCCATTTCAATTATGTACTAACCAGTTCTAACACTGGTATCAAAGCAACAAAAATCCAGGAGAAATTCATGGTATTTACGCGCAATATGGAAGCACGCAGTATGGAAGCACGTATGGAAGTCATGGAACGAGGGTTTGAAGGGTTGCTGGCTTTGCGTGAAACATGGGAAAAACATATGGAACAAGAGAGGGTGGAGCGGTTGGAAGCCAGGCGCCAATTGAATGACTTGGCTGATGCTGTCAGGCTAATTCACACGAGGCAGGAAGATAATTCCAGCGATGGGAGTCGTGCTGCGTTGTGTGGAGAGAGGCCAAAAAATTCCCTAGACTCGCGAAACAGGGTCGAAAGGTGGAGGAAATTAGAAATACCCGTCTTTGATGGTGAACATGCGTATGGATGGACGACTAGGGTGGAAAGATACTTTGATCTGAAAGGAATGTCTGGGGCAGAGAAGTTGCAAGCGGTAATGGTGGCTATGGAGGGAAAGGCTTTGACATGGTACCAATGGTGGGAATTTTCTGCTCAACATCCTACTTGGGATGATTTTCGTGCTGCTGTGGTTAAGCGTTTCCAACCATCTATGGTTGAAAGCCCTTTTGAATTGTTACTAAGTCTCAAACAAACAGGGTCAGTCGAAGAGTATCGAGAAAAGTTTGAACTATACGCAGGCCCACTCAAATGTGCAGAACCAGCATATTTGAAAGGAATTTTTTTGAATGGACTTAAGGAAGTGATAAGGGCAGAATTAAAATTACACCCAGTGGAGACTCTTGCGGAATTAATGGACTTCGCTCAGAGAGTTGATGAGAAGAACAATTTAATCAACAAGGGGAGCAGTTCCGCATCTTCTGGGGGTAAACCAATGAGAACTTTCAATAATACTAGAACGGTGACATGGGAACCAGGGGTAAAGCAACAAACGCAAACTACAACGTCAGGAGTTGGAAGTTCTTCAAGGGAAGGAAGTGTTGCAAAGCCCGCTGGAACTTTCAAAGGCAGAGGATTTAGAAGGTTAACCGAGGCTGAAATGCAAGAGAAATCACAAAAGGGATTATGTTTTCGCTGTGATGAGAGGTTTAGTCCAGGCCATGTGTGTGTTAACAAGCAGTTGCACGTGCTGGTTTTGGGTGAGGAAGATGAGAACTGTGAATTGCAGGAATCGAATCTAGTGGAAGTGGAGGAAGAATTGAAAGACCTCAAATTGTCTATGTGTAGCATTGCTGGTCTCACTTCGAAAAAAACCATTAAGTTATGGGGAATGATTGGCCAGGAACATGTTATGGTCCTTGTAGATTGTGGAGCTTCACATAATTTCATTTCAGCCACTTTTGTGAAGGAACATAATTTGCAAATGTTTGCAACCTCCATATACACGGTGGAAGTAGGAGATGGGAGAAAACTTGATTGTGAAGGAGTGTGTCCTCAATTAGAATTGGTGATACAAGGACTCAAAGTGCAACAAGATTTTTATGTCTTTGATCTTGGAGGAGTGGATGTAGTGTTGGGGATGGAATGGTTGGCTGGCCTGGGAGAAATTAGAGCCAATTTCCGTGAATTGACACTTAGAATTCCTATTGGAAATGGTTATCACACTTTGAAAGGGGACCCCGATTTAACTAGAGCTGTAGCATCTCTAAAGTCCCTTTTGAAAGCGTTAAATGATCAAGGCCAAGGATTCTTAGTGGAATACCATCAACTACAAGCCAAAACTGAAGTTATAGATGACAATCCAGAATGGACAGCAGCTATTTTAGAAGAATATGGTGATGTTTTTCAAGAACCTCAAGGGCTTCCCCCTACTAGAAGACAAGACCATGCTATTATCTTGAAGGAAGGTGCCAATATTCCCAATATACGGCCTTATAGGTACCCTCACTATCAAAAAAATGAAATAGAAAGATTAGTAGATGATATGTTGAATTCTGGTATTATTAGACCAAGTGTGAGCCCCTATTCTATCCCAATCATTTTAGTGAAAAAAAAAGATGGCGGGTGGCGCTTTTGTGTAGATTACAGGGCTTTGAATAAGATAACCATACCAGATAAGTTCCCTATTCCTATTATTGATGAGTTGCTTGATGAATTGGGAGGCGCAGTGATCTTTTCAAAATTGGACCTGAAATCAGGGTATCATCAAATTAGGATGCGGGAAACAGACATTCCAAAAACAGCTTTTAGAACTCATGAGGGGCATTATGAGTTTATTGTCATGCCTTTTGGACTTACGAATGCTCCTTCTACTTTTCAATCTCTTATGAATGAAGTGTTAAGGCCGTACTTGAGAAAGTTTGTGTTGGTTTTCTTCGATGACATCTTGGTTTACAGTACAGATGAACAGGAGCACCAAAGACATTTAAGGGCTGTCCTAGCTTTGTTGAAAGAGAATCAATTATTTGCCAACAAGAAAAAATGCACTTTTGGGCAGACTCAATTAGAGTATTTGGGTCATATCATCTCAGCTGGTGGAGTTGCAGCAGATCCAAAGAAGATTGAAGCTATGCTAGATTGGCCAACACCCAAGGACATTAAGGCCTTAAGAGGATTTTTGGGGCTGACAGGGTATTATCGAAGATTTGTCAGAGATTATGGCAAGATAGCTAGGCCCTTGACCCAACTTTTGAAGAAAGACAATTTCCAATGGAATAGTGAAGCCCAAGCTGCCTTGGAACAACTCAAAAGATTGGTGGCAGAATTACCAACACTAACTGTTCCAGATTTTACTAAAACTTTTACCATAGAAACTGATGCATCTAACAAGGGCTTGGGTGCAGTTTTATTGCAGGAGGGAAGACCAGTGGCTTTTCTTAGCCAAACATTATCCGACAGAACACAATCTAAGTCAGTTTATGAACGAGAGCTGATGGCTATTATGATGGCTGTTCAAAAGTGGCGACATTACCTGCTAGGGAGGCATTTTGTCATCATCACCGATCAAAAAAGCCTCAAATTTCTAACAGAACGAGTAATGGGTGAAGAATATTTCAGGTGGACTTCAAAACTCATGGGATTGGACTTTGAAATCCATTATAGGCCTGGAAAAGAAAATGGCGTAGCTGATGCACTTTCTAGAAAGATGACATTTGCAGCTTTGTCTTCAGTTCACTTTGAAGAGGTGGAAGATTGGGAGTCGGAAACTTATCGAGATCCTAAGTTACAAAAATTGATACATGATCTAATCCAAGATCATAATGCTCATCCAGGCTATACATTTCAAAATAAAAAATTGCTATATAAGGGGAAATTGGTACTACCGAAAGGATCTTCAAGGATTCCCATTTTGCTACAAGAATTTCACAACTCCGCAGTGGGGGGACACTCTGGTTTTTTCAGAACCTATAAAAGAATTTCTGAGGTTGTGTATTGGGAGGGCATGAGAAAAGATATCCAGCAGCATGTGGCTAATTGTGAGGTGTGTCAACTGAACAAGTATCAAGCTTTGTCTCCTGCAGGCCTTCTTCAACCACTACCTATACCCAATCAGGTTTGGGCTGATATATCTATGGATTTCATTGAAGGATTACCTAAGGTTCAAGGTAAAAATGTCATTCTCGTAGTGGTGGACAGATTGACTAAATATGCTCATTTTCTAGCACTTAGCCATCCTTTCACTGCAAAAGATGTTGCTGAAGTTTTCCTTCAAGAGGTAGTAAAGTTACATGGCTTCCCCTCTACTATTGTGTCTGACAGAGATAAGATTTTCCTGAGCCATTTTTGGTTGGAGTTGTTCAAAATGGCGGGTACGAGACTCAAATTTAGCTCTGCTTACCATCCTCAAACAGATGGACAAACCGAAGTAGTCAATAGATGTTTGGAAACATACTTGAGATGCCTCACAGGCACTAAGCCCAAACAATGGCCAAAGTGGTTAAGTTGGGCAGAATTTTGGTTTAATACCAATTATCATAGCTCTCTAAAATTAACCCCCTTTAAGGCACTATATGGTCGAGACCCACCTCATCTCCTAAAAGGGACTACTATTCCTTCGATTGTTGAAGAAGTCAACATCGTGACACAAGATAGGGACCAAATGTTGCATGCTCTAAAAAGCAATTTGGTCACAGCTCAGAATCAGATGAAAAAGTACGCTGATCAGTCCCGGCGTCCTATTTCACTAGTGGTTGGAGATTGGGTTTATTTGAAATTACAGCCCTACATATTGCGGTCCTTGGCTAAGAAGAGAAATGAGAAATTAAGTCCTCGTTTTTACGGACCATATCAGATTTCAAAGCAGATTGGAGCAGTTGCATTTGAGTTAGCTCTTCCACCAGAGAGTAAGATACATCCCTGTTTCATGTGTCCCTACTTAAGAAGGCCATCTCTTCTTCAGCTACCCCTCAACCTTTGCCACCTATGCTCTCAGAGGAACTAGAATTGCAAGTTACTCCAGTTGCTGTACAAGATATCCGCAATGCTCCCAGTGGCATAGCAGAAGTGTTGATTCAGTGGAAGGACCTACCAGATTTTGAAGCAACATGGGAACCTGTTGAGACCATTATGGAGCAATTTCCTTCTTTTCACCTTGAGGACAAGGTGACTCTTTTGGGAGGGAGTATTGTTAGGCCTCTTATAACTAAATATTATAAGAGGAGGGTCAAGAGTTAGAATTTTAAGTGGGAACTGAATTTGTATGGCAGTTATTTGTTATGTAGACAGTTATTGTGTCAGTTTAAGTTGTAAATCAGGCAGTAACTGCTGCTCTAGAGCAGTTATGATGCAAATAAAAGTAGAAAAATGAGAAACGGGAAGGGAGGAAAATTCTGAGTGGTTATCGGGAAGGGAGAGACCAAGCTCTCAAATTCTTTGAGGGGATAATTCTGTAACAAGTTTATCAATTCTGCCTAAATAGAATTGTAAACACACATTCTGTTTAAATTCAATAAAGAATTCAGTTTTCCATTTCAATTATGTACTAACCAGTTCTAACAGCAGATTACTAGGGCAAAGGCATGGCTAATGTGTGCCGACCACTTTCCCTCAGATAAATTTTATTGATCATAAGAAGGATTTTATGGCTACATGTATTTTCTTATATGTTATTTTTATTCATTGCCATACTTATAAATTTTCATTTACTATTTGGCTATATGTGACATCCAAATAATTATTTGGTTTCAAAAATATTGGTTCAAGTCATTTTATTTTTCTGAAATAAAATTTCACTTTGGCTTTTCAGGTGTGCAATAGTTAAATCCTCAAAATTGAATACCTAATTTGTACAATTACTTTTCTCTTGTAATTTATATATGAATTAACAAAAAAATTAAAGAAAGGTTTTATATCAAAAGAGGTAAAGTTAATTTTCAACTTATGCAAAATTTCCCGTAATCATCTTAAAATAAGGGTGTTGGGTGTTTTATGTGACTTAGGTCCCCACACTTCCCTGTAAAAAAGCAATTCCCAGCCTTAGTTGTTTTTAATCACTATTTGTATAACTTAGGTTCTCAATTTTTTAATAGTTTTCATAAATTGGTGGCACAAATTCCATTTTTTAAAAATTTTCCCTCCCTCCTAGTTGTGCCACCCTCAATTAAATACAAAATGAAAGACATGAGTTTAAGTGCAAGAAGAAAGAAACAAATAGTTTTTTCAACAGAAAGGTCCAAAGGTAAAACATTGAAATAAAATAGGGAATGAAATTTGTTGAAGATAAAAACTGGATATTGGTACCTCTTCATGAAGTCCAAATACTTCAAAATTGGCAAAGTGTTAGAAACTTAGAATCATACGTGTATCCATTTAAGGAATCAAAGGTACTTATTTTAAATGCTTATATGAGATCTTTTAAACCTTGGAGGCTAAAACTTATGTTGAAAAATCAGATTTGGGAGGCTATTGTAATTTTTCTCTCTATATAAACAGCTTAGGGCTGTAGTAATAAAACATGAAATTATTTTGCCTTTTACTTTCTACATGGTATCAGAGCTCTTGGTTAGGGTTCTATAACCTTGTGGTTAACAGCCACATCTCTAACCGAGCTAATGACATTAACAGTCGCTCCAACCAACTGAGCTAATGACACACAATACCCCATGGAAGGCAACCATTGTGGGTAGTGGCGGCAGCGAGGCAGCCCTTATGGGCAGCGGCGACGATGGTTTGAGTGAAAGATCAGAAGTAGTCAACAACGCCGTTGTGGGTAGTGGTGGCAGCGAGGCAGCCCTTATGGGCAGCGGCGACGATGGTTTGAGTGAAAGATCAGAAGTAGTCAACAACGCCGTTGTGGGTAGTGGTGGCAGCGAGGCAGCCCTTATGGGCAGCAGCGACGATGGTTTGAGTGAAAGATCAGAAGTAGTCAACAACGCCGGCAGTATTGGTTTAGGCAATGGCAGCGGCACAGGCGGCAGTGGCGGCTGGAATGGTTTATCTAACAATGGCTTTTCCAATTTTTTTGGCCATGAGAGAACTTCTAATGCCCGCAAGGTTGAAATTCAGAAACTCAATGGAAAAAATTATGTCGAATGGTCCCAAACCGCAAGACTGATACTAGACGGTAAGGGAAAATATGGTTTCCTCACAGGAGAGGTGCAAATGGCTGCCACAACTAATTCGAGTTACAGGTTTTGGAAATCTGAGAACTCTGTTATTATTGTTTGGCTGCTTAGTAATATGGAATCAGTGATTAGAAAACCTTTTATGTTTTTGCCTACTGCGAAGGAAGTTTGGGAGGCTGTCAAAGAAACATATTCTGATATTCAGAATTCTTCTCAAATTTTCGATCTCAAATCACGATTGTGGCATGCCAAACAAGGAGATGTCACCACCTATTATATATGTTGATGACACTATGGCAAGAATTGGATCTCTGTTATGATGATCATTGGACGTGTTGTGAGGACAGTGTTTTGTTTCTTAAGAGACAGGAGAACGACCGAGTATTCATGTTTTTGGTTGGGCTTAATAAGTGACTTGATGAAGTCCGAGGAAGAAAGAATATTGGGAAAGATTCCATTGTCATCACTTCGAGAAGCGTTTTCAGAAGTTAAAAGAGAAGAGGCGAGCCAAGGTGTTATGATGGGTAAGTCACCTTTTGTTGTTGAGGTTGAAAGCTCTGCCCTAGTCACTAAGAATGAAGATGGGAAGAGAGATGGCAAGAAACCATGGTGCAAACATTGCAAACGTCCATGGCACACACGTGATACATGTTGGAAGCTCCATGGAAAACCTCTAAATTGGAAGAAAAAAGGAGGAAACGAAGGTCATGCCCTTCAAGCTGGTACCTCTGATCAAGAGAAGCAGTCTCCTTCAAGCTCACCTCCTTTCACCAAGGAACAATTAGATCACTTGGACAAACTCCTTGAGTCTCAAACTCCTTCTTGCTCTATAGCTCAAAGAGGTAATTTTCCAAATACTGCTCTACTTAGTGTCACTCCCAGCCATACTTGGATTATCGATTTTGGTGCTACTGATCATATGACTGGGGAGTCGAGTTTGTTTTCTTCTTATAGTCCGTATGCAAGTAACCACAAAATTAAAATTGTAGATGGCTCTCTTTCAACCATTGCAGGGAAATGTTATGTTATTCTGTCGCCTGTGTTAACCTTAAAAGATGTCTTACATGTTTCCAATTTATCATGTAATTTGTTATCCATTACTAAATTAACAAAGGATATAAATTGTCAAGATAACTTCTTTCATTCTCATTGCACTTTTAAATATTTGAGCACGGGGAAGATGATTGGCAATGCTAAGGAGAGTGGAGGAATCTATTATCTTGACAGTGGACTCGACTTCAAAGATCAACCAAAAATGAGTACTTGCTTTGAATCTATTTTTGTTTCTTCTAATAATGATGATATTATGTTATGGCATTTACGGTTACGACATCCTAGTTTTCCGTATTTGAAACATTTGTTTCCTAAATTATTTTCTAAGAAGGATCCGTCTTTATTTCATTGTGAAACTTGTGAATTTGCTAAACATCACCGTTCTTCTTTTTCTACACAACCATATAAACAATCAAAACCGTTTGCAGTTATTCAGAGTGATGTTTGGGGTCCTAATAGAATAAGCACATTTTCTAATAAAAAATGGTTTATAACTTTTATTGATGATCATACTAGAATTTATTGGGTTTATCTATTGAAAGAAAAATCGGAAGTTGGACAGGTTGTCAAAAATTTCTTTAAAATGGTATAAACTTTATACCAAACAAATATTCAAGTCTTCAGAAGTGACAATGGTAAAGAATATTTTAATATACTTTTGTTCGATTTTTTTCTTGCAAATGGGGTTGTTCATCAAAGTTCTTGTGTTAATACACCCCAACAAAATAGAATTGCAGAGAGAAACAATAGGCATCTTCATGAGGTTGCTAGAGCTTTACTATTTGCAAATAAGGTTCTAAAATATTTGTGGGGTGAAGTTGTTTTAACTGCATCATATTTAATTAATCGAATGCCATCTAAAGTATTAGATTTTCATACCCCTCTTGATGTTTTTCGAAATTATTTTCCTTTGACTAGTGTCTCTGCTGATTTGCCACTAAAAGTTTTTGGTTGCACTACTTTTGTTCATGAACATAAACAACTTGACAAACTCGAGCCATGAGCAATAAAATGTGTGTTTATCGGTTACTCTCCAACTCATAAGGGGTATTGGTGTTTTGAACCAAAATCAAAAAGAATTTTTGTAATCATGGATGTTACTTTTGTTGAAAATCAACCATTTTTTACTGACATTCTTCATCTTCAGGGGGGAAATTTTAGGGAAGATTCATCTTTTACTTTTGAAAACATCATTACTTTAAGTGAGTTGTCACAAAATTCTGAGACTTATATTGATGCACCAAAAGAAAATGCCCAAGAATCTATATTGGAACTCAATCCACTTATGAATGAGGTTTCGCAAATTCGGGGACGACAATTTCAAATCAAATCACAATGATCAAATTCTTGATCTCAATAATAATGAAGGACCACCTGAAATGTCACAACATAATAACCCAGATAAAGAGACACAAAGCAGATTTACTACCATTGACCCTACTTGGAAGGGAAATGTCTTTGAAAGAAAAAACCATAAACAGAGAAATGAAGAACCCATTCTCCGACCCTTCCAAGATTCCGAACCAATAGATAATCCAACACATCATCTTGATACACGTAAGCCTTATTCTGTTCTTAAGAGTCATGTCGAGTATCTTGATATAGACCTTCCTATTGCAATTAGAAAACCTGTTAGATCATGCATTAAATATGCTTTGTCTAATTATGTGTCATACTCAAAATTATCTTCTTCATTTGTTGCATTTACCTCTAAGTTGTCTGCTGTAGAAATTCCAAAAAATATATAGGAGGCTCTAAAAATTCCAAAGTGGAAGGAAGCTGTTCTTGAGGAGATGAGAGCTCTTGAGAAGAATCAAACTTGGAGAGTCATGACGTTACCTACAGGAAAGAATACTGTTGGCTGTAAATGGGTATTTACTGTGAAATATAATTCTGAAAACACAGTTGAAAGATACAAGGCACACCTGGTTGCTAAAGGGTTTACTCAGACATATGGCATTGATTACTTAGAGACTTTTGCTCCTGTTGCCAAATTAAACACTATTAGAGTTCTCTTGTCTTTGGCGGTGAATTTAGATTGGTCTCTTAACCAACTTGATGTAAAAAATGTTTTCCTGAATGGTGATTTGGAGGAGGAAGTATACATGGATAGTCCACCTGGCTTTGAAGATAAGTTTAGTTCAAATGTATGCAAACTACAAAAATCCCTTTATGGTCTCAAGCAATCCCCAAGGGTTTCGTTTGAAAAATTCACTCAGTCTGTCAGAAGGCAATGATATATGCAAGGACAATCAGACCATACGCTGTTCATGAAATTATCTAATGTTGGTAAAATTGCAATTCTAATTGTATATGTAGATGATATTATTCTCACAGGAGATGACATTGTTGAGATGGAAAGATTGAAGAAAAATTTGACAAAAGAATTTGAGATAAAAAATTTAGGCGCGCTTAAATATTTTCTTGATATGAAAGTTGCTCGCTCAAAGAAGGGAATTATTGTTTCTCAAAGGAAATACATCCTAGATTTCTTGGAAGAAACTAGGATGAGTGGATGTAGACCAGCAAATACTCCTGTGGAATTAAATGCTAAACTTTGTGAGAAAGACAGTGTTCCTGTTGAGATTGGAAGATATCAGAGGTTGGTTGGCAAACTTATTTATCTAGCCCACACTAGACCTAACATCGCTTTCTCTGTGAGTGTTGTAAGTCAATTCATGCATTCTCCCTATGAAGAACACTTGGAGGTAGTTTATCGGATCTTAAGGTACTTGAAATCCAATCCTGGAAAAGGTTTGTACTTCAAGAAAACTAATGACAGAGAAATCTCTATAATTATAGATGTTGATTGGGCAAGATCAGTTATTGATAGAAAATCCACTACTGGATATTGTACCTATGTTTGGGGAAATTTAGTCACTTGGAGAATTAAAAAACAAGGGGTTGTTGCTCGAAGCAGTGCAGAAGCCGAATTTAGAGCAATGGCTCAAGGAATCTGTGAACTTTTGTGGATTCGTAAACTCTTGGACGAACTGAAAAATGAAAGTTGACTCACCCTTAAAATTGTTCTGTGATAGCAAAGCAGCAATAAGTATAGCTCACAACCCTGTACAACATGATAGAACCAAGCACATTGAGATTGACCGCCGTTTCATAAAAGAAAAAATTGATGTTGGAATTATATGTCTACCATTTGTGACTTCCAATCAGCAAATTGTTGATATCTTGACCAAAGGTTTGGCAAGACCCAATTTTGAGCGACTTATAGCCAAGTTGGGCATGACAGATATCTATGCACCAACTTGAGAGGGGGTGTTGAAAAATCAAGAAAAATCAGATTTGATTCTCTTTTATTTTATATTATTCTGTTTATTTTTATTTTATGATTATGTCATTATTACTCAATATTACTATTGTAATTTTTTTTTCCTATATAAACAGCTTAGGGCTGTAATAATAAAACATGAAAGTATTTTGCCTTTTACTTTCTACAACTTATTTGTTTGATATTGGGTTTGAATATTAGTAATAATGAAATTTGATTTGAGGTATTAATATCTTTAATTTTGTGTATTCTTCTATTTTTGAGCTTTTGTATGTGTATGGTATATATTTCTTTCCTAAATTTCGACACAACAGTCATACCATTGTAGCTTTTGGGGGGTCGGCCACTATCCAAGATACATAGATTCAAATTTAATCAACGAAAATGGTGCTGCTTCACATGTTCATAATATTGAGAATTCAAAGTATATTTCCATACAACCAGGTGTGCCATCGGTGAAAAACGTAATACAGTTATAGAGCATTTTTCAACTGAGTGAGTATGAAAACAGAACAATGAGTTTGTATATGTATAGTATGTTAGGTATGATCTGTAGTGCATCTTCTCAGTTTGTACGCTTGTTCTTGTTTGATATATAAATTTCCTCATGCAAAAGGGATAATGTAAGGGGTTAAACTGTTTATGCATGCCACCAGCTTAACAATTATAAGTGAAGTCCTCCTAACCAGTTTATGATTAGAAATAAGTCTATGGCCATAAAGTAAACGAGAAAGATTATGCATGTACCAATAATCTACTTGTTTGTCAAATAATAGATGAAATATTGCTGAAGAATACTCATCTCTGCAGAAACAAAGTGGTGCCAATATATATTGTAAGCTTAAAAGTAGCTGATTATACTTGCGTGGGAAATAAGCAAACTCACCAACAAGGTTTTCAGCAGAAAATTGTAGACAAATGGACTTCAACTCCGCAGCATTATAGCGATCAGCAAGCGCCAGAATATAGGCAACAGATTCTATAGATATATCTTTGCAAAGTACCGACTCGCACATCAGCTTAAGTCTTGGCAACTCATACTTTTCTGCAGCAGCTAATAATTTTGCTGCAAATGTTTCAGATATTGAAGGCAAGAACGATGAACGTGGCATAAAGAGCTCTTCATCTTCTATAAGAGCGTCTCTATAAATAAAATGAAGCAAAGCCTGTTCAACAATATAGAGTCAAGAAACATTAGATAACCAAGCAAATAATATGCAACACTTGATTAAATAGCAAATGCATGTTCCCATGGAGCATGGAATAAAATATAGCTGCAAAAGGATGGAGAGACAAATGACATTTTAAAGGAAAGGAGGTACCTTGAAAACCTTAGGTTCCATGTCGGTAACAACTATATCACAGTCACCTTCATCCATCCTATTGAAAAACTCATTTTCAAATGCAGTTGACCGAGCAGCCAGAACAAGCTTGTGTGCATGAAATCTTTCTCCACCAACAGAGAAAGTAATATCAGATCCTTCCTCATTCTCTAACAGCATGCCAAAATGCGATCCAATATCAGATTCAGGAACATGTATGGTGTTCAATTTAGAACAATCTATGGACGACACAACAACACCAACAGTGCAGTTTATCTTCAAGCAGTCGTCCTTAAGGAAGGACGAAGCCTCAAGTTGAGCACGTTTGAAAAACCGCTTATACCCCCTAACATAAAAGCAATGTATTATCAGTTACTTCATACAGTATATGACAAAAATGGATGGAATAGCTAACTACTTCTAACTATACACAAAGTACAAAACAACATCTAAAGTTTTTCACTAGAGTGTTAGAATAAACAAATCACCAAGTAATAAGATTCAAGTAATCCTCAAATACATCAAGAATAAACACATGTCCAGAAGAAATTATATCGAAAGAGTAACATTAAAAATCAAGATAATGAGGTAAAACAAATTAAAGAAGAGTCAAGTGTAACCCACATAGCACACTAGTACAGTTTAAATCTCAACATCAGGTTAAAGCCATAGAATACGACTGAGCTTCAGTGGAAAGTGTACAAGCAAGGATATATCATACACACACACACACACCCTCGATTCAATTCAAAGTACATTGTAATCTTACCAAACTAAAATTCAAGGACACAGTACATCCTAATTGATACAATTTAACAACAAACAGACTTCAGAAGAACTTCTCCAAACATGTTAAAATCATAATGAATCAACCCAAACCTTATCACAACAAAACTGCTTAAACCTAGTTTACATAAACTTTCCCATAATCACTTATACAATAAGAAAAAAAAAACCTTCTTCAATCCTAATTTCTACTCTAAGTTGAAATCAACCTCTACATCTCAAATTTCCTAAAACTTCTCCGATCTCCATAAAAACTTTCTTTCATATGTTACAAATCATAAATTTAGAACTAATTCAAAGTTCAAACTAGGTATAAGTATAATACAACTAAATTGAAATTCAGAATAAGCAAATCATCAAACAGAAATTGGCAAAAGAAACAATGAAGAATCATAAAAAAAAAAATTCAGAATCTAATCCAAAGATCAAAGTAGGTCACTAAATATACAACTCAACTGAAATTTAAAATAATCAAAGAGAAATGAAAATGATGAAGAAAAGAGAAACTAACCACATGCTGCCTCTATACTTGAGAGTATAAGGACCACTTTCAAGAGATCGATCAAAGTGACTATGAACCTTATGTTTCCCATTAGGACTTTGATCAAGTAAAGTCAGTTCAAAAAGAGCACGAACATCGGTACCTTCAGAAGCAAGAGCAATGAAAACGGAAACATAAGCCGAGTTGTCTTCAGGATTTTTACCGTCGGGGTAAAAGTAAATTGCCCATTGATAACCGCCTACGGTGAAAGTCTCGCTTGCTATGTGTTTTCCAACTCCCATTCCCTTTGCGAGTGAGTATCCCTTAATCACGAACTTGTGTGAACCGTTTACGGTTTCTGTTACGGAACGTGAGCTTGTTCGAGAAGATAGAATGCTCATGGTGTTGTTGTTGTTGTTGTCATTGTTGTTGTTTCTGCTACCTTCAGAGTTGTTGTTACTGTGCATCTTCTTTCGATGATCGTTTGCTTCAATTTCAATTTCTACGCATGTATGTTTTTTTTTAGGTTTTGTTTTTCTCGGGGAAAGTGGATTTTGCCGGAAAGTGATGGAAAATTTATCTTATGAATAAATCTACGTGTAGATCATTCTAATCCGCATCTCCCTATGAATTTGCATCTTTGTTTTTAAAAACTATTATTATTAATCTTAAATATAATTTAAATTTTAGTCTTTTATATTTTTTTTATTAATTTACGTCCTTTATTTTCTATAATTAAGGTATTTTAGTTATTTATATAATTACAACTAAACTTATTGCAATTTATAGTTATTGAATTTTTTTTAACAGTTTTCATATATGTTTATTATAATATTTTTTAAAAAAAAATATCAATAAACTTATACTTAAAAAAAATATTATTGCATACATCAAAATAAATATAAAAGATTTGGAAAGAAAGACTTTTATCAAAATTTTTTGTATTTTTATATCGTCTTTGTTATATTTGTACACTTAATTTTATAATTTATTTAATATTAGAATGCAACACTTAATGACAGTTATCATAAAACTGTTTGAAATAATTATAATCAAAATGATTAATATTTATTATTTATAAAATATAAAAGATGAAGAAAAAAAATTAAAAAAAAATAAAGTACTTAAACGTATATTTAATAAAAGATAAATAACTAAAAATATATTTTTAAAGTTTATTAT
>JBBPBO010001986.1:967163-1001832 GCA_037974295.1 Cicer cuneatum
TCATTTATATGAAAAATAAAAGGTTCTTGATAAATTTTATCAATTTTTTTTCAAAGCGATAAATTTTGCTACCTATAGATTGTAAACATCTTTTTTATTGATAATATTTGTTGAAATATTTGGAAACAGAAGAATTAAGTTATTTTAGAACAACTTGTCAAAAAAAAAATCTTTGAGATGTGTTATTGTACCTAATAATGTTTTTTTACTCAAACTTAATAAATTAATTAAACTGTAAATATTGGATTTTCTTAAAAAATTTGTTCTTATTGAATATACTAATCTATCAATTAGTTATTGACCATTAATATTTATTTGTATTTTTTAAATAAGTTATTATTTATAAAAAAATCGTGTATGTTTATTTAAAGCTATTTAATGAACTATATATAGTTTAAAATTTTATGAAATTTTAAAGATTTTATCTATCTTATAAAAACTTTTGATTTAATTTTGAATTGATTAAATTTAATGTTTATAATGAAAAATAATAAGTAGAATAACTTTATGTTGAATTACTCCTTAATAATTTGAAATCATGTCTTCCAAAAATATTTATATTATGAAAATATAAGAATGAAATGTAATTGAATGTAGAGCTTAATGGATCCGTAATTATTTTTTACATTAAACAGTACATATCTATGATTTAATAAAAAAAAACATAATTAATTTTGGCATGATTAAATGTATGAGTCAGACTAGTTTTATCTTCAAAATAAAAGTTGTTTTTTAATAATAGATTATAACATTTTTCTTAAAAAAATAAGTAAATCATCTCTTGCATAAATTTTATCAACAGAGTAAAGAAAGTAAATTATATGTATTTAAGAGTGTACAAAGTTTGCATCAAGTGCCACTGGTGTAGTGGTATAAATCTTGACCGACACAGTGTTCATCCGTGTTCGAATCAAGTTGCAGCTGTACGAGCTATGATTATAATTGTGTCAATTGTGGTGATGGGTTCATCACTAACTTTTACTTCGGTGGCGACAAAAGGCACATCTGAGCTCAATTGTTTTTTCAAGATATCATCATTGCCTGATTACATTTACATAATGTTTCCCAAGTCACAAAAGGAAAAAGAAATAAAATAAATATAGATTAAATTGACAAAGGTAAAGAAGAATGTGCCACAATCATATTTTGTTTTAATTTTAACTATTAATTTAATTAAGTAGTTTTTTAAAACAAAGTAGTTTTTTACAATTATAAAAAAGTTATTGAAATAATAAACATCTTAATAGAATGAAGATGATTTTTATTTCATATATTAGAATAAACTTTGTTTATATTAATTTAATTTATAATAAAAGTAATGTTATTTATAAAAATAAAAAACAAATCACAAATGTCAAATTAACCGTAAACTGACCATACATGTTGCTATATTATTTGGATTTGATTTAAATGGGCCACGTAAGTCATGATGTGTTCGTGAAGAAATTTGTTGTGTTTTGGTTCCTTATATTTAATTTATTTAATATATATATATATATATATATATATATATATATATATAATATAAGTTCAATATGAGTTTTGATAATGATTACGCCTGTGGACCATATAGATTTAGGGCGTCCATGCTTTAAATAGGATTTTATAAATTAGAGTTTTTCTCTAAACGAGAATGTTTAGTAAATAAGTCTTCTCTTTGGTTATTATATTAGAATATTAAATAATTTCTATCAAAGTGATATTTATCGTTGTGGCAATTCTTTATTCGCTTATCAATCATCTTGATCTTTCGTGCAATTTAATTTTTCTTTTAGCACAATCTTAAATTGTTAGTTGATTTTAAGTGTTATAATATGTGTGAGAATTAAAAAGATTTAATTTAGTGATTATTTAATGTATTTTTTTGAAATTCAAATTACAAATCTGTGAAATTCTAAAGAAAAAAAAATCATACATTTCCTTATTCACTTGCAACTCTTTGATCCAAAGTTTCATTTGAAAATTTGTTTTTGATATTATTTCTTCCATACATATTCGATTGTGAAAATCAAAAAGCCTAAATAGATTTTGAAAAAATAAGAGAAATTCAAATATGTAGAGAAAAATCTGAAAATACAAGTATTTAGAAAAAATGATTACGCACAAAAACGCTAATAAAAAAAATATATTTTACAAAAAAATTAAAGAATTTTGTTTTAAACATCAATCATTTTTGAATTCTTGTTGCCTCAATTTGTGTAATGTCATACACATATCTGGATCGCTTATCCATTTAGGTTCAATCTTTCTTGAATTGTTTCATTGATAATAATTTATTTAAGTGTCTTCCTTTGCTTAGTTTTATTTGTTTGTCTTTATACTCTCCGTGTTTTGTCTTAAAATATTTCCTCTTCAAACTCTTGTGTTGATAGCTTTTGTAAATTCATTCTATTGTTTTTTGGATTCATGGTTTGTGATTTTTGCTTAGGTTTCTTCTTAAGAATTTAAAAGAGGACTTTGAGTGAAAAAAGATAGAGTACATCATAAAAAAAAAATTTAATTTGAGTGAAACACAAGTGACAAATTTAAGAGTAGAAACGCGTAGTTGAGTTGAGTTGAAATGTGTCTGTCCACCCTTAAATTACGATAAGATCACATCCAATTCTTGACCCACTACCAGACGAGACATCCTGGGACTAAGGTGGTTTCCAATTTATATAAATTGGAAACCTTTCAGTCATGCACCCTATATAGGCTATTTCGAATTTATGTTGTATTAGGTCGCTTAAGGAAGACAAAGAACAATGGGTGTGCCCAAAGCTTGCTCGAATATAAAATCCTGATCAAATATAAATGTTTGGCTGTCTCTTAAGACACATTTGCTTCTGCTCTTTTCTAAGCTATAGTACTGCAAAAAGACATTATCCTGTAAACATATAAGGTTGATAGAGACATTTCATAACATAACTTCAGTAGAGCTTTGTGTAAGTCAGCTTTACCAATGTAAATTAGACTTTGCAGAGATAGAATTTCGCAAAATTTTGGAATATTTATTTGCAAACACGTTTGAAAACTTGAATGATTGATAATACTGATCTTATGGCAAAGTTCAGACACTGACTCAATGTGAGTAAGTTTATAGATTACCTGTCAGATATCTTAAATTAAAACTGGAGTCTTAAACAAGAAACCTAATTTATTAGGGGCGGGAGGGAATTCAGGTGACCCCCTACTTGTAATAACCCAAAACAGAAACATCTATATTGCATGCATGATTTCAACATATCAACTAACTATTCTCAGCTGCAATATATTCCTTTATATGCCAAACTGAAAGGTGGTAAGGAACCGTATAGGCAATGAAAAGAAGGCTTACAAAAACCTAACATTGGAATTCTATAACTGCGTCCTTCACTGCTGCCAAGAATCAACTAATAAGATGACTGCGAATGTTACATGGGAGCTAAAAAATGCTTCAGTGCAGCAATAGCAACCACCAAAGATACAATAAGTAGTTAGTTACTTGGATTTCTTTGGTTGTTGTTCAGAAACCCTTTGGCCCATAATTTTACAAACAGCTTCGTCTTTTGAGTGAAGAAGTTTTAATGCAGGATGAACATTGAGATCACCCATGAGCACCTTCTGGCCCACATCCAACTCACTTAAATCAACGTCAATATATGGAGGAATAATGTCTGCAGGGCATAGGTACTTAACAGTCCTTCTGATGGTATTCAAAGACGCACCTGCCAAAATTGTAAAGTGATGAATACTACTTGACCATGTAAAGACTATTGTAAACATAAAACAATGAGTATAACATAATGCTTTATTCATAAAATGATGTAAAGATATTAATATCCATACCCAGGTGTGATATATCTTACAAGGCACATATCTTACAACAGAATAAGTGAATAACTCCATAATGAGAAGAAATTTTGAAACTTCATACTACCACACTACATAAACTCCAATTGTTTAGACTACTAATCTTCTATCCCTTGGGACCTTGCAGTCATGGCTTTTCCGCCACAAAATCAATCTCTCCACTCATGGGTAGATTGTGTAGAGCTATCTCTCACTAAACCCCACAATGGTGGAAGCCTAGTGCAATGGTCATAAAACACAAAAGGGCGCTTGGAAGAGCTTATTTTGGTTTACCTTATCACATATGTACTTGCTTAACTGTTTGGAAAAGCTTAGGAAAATAGTTCAATATGCCTATAAACTGTTTATACCTTGGTTTCAAAAACTCTCTAAGCTTATACAAAGATCATGTAAAGCTCTCCCTCAATTCCATCTTCGATTGTAGAAACGACTTATCTATAACCAGTTGTACGATAAATGTTTATTGAATAAGAACTTAATTGAGTTGTTTATCCAAACACCTCCAAATTCTTAGACCTTTTTATCTACCAAATACCAATTATCATCATAAAAATATTGGGCATAGTGCTGTACCACACTTTCCTATGCAAAGATAAGGAACGGAGAACTTGAAACTTCCACAAAAAAGTTAACAACCATTGCACATAATCATGCCATCTAGCATGAAATCATGTAAGCATTAAATTGAACCTGCACGGAAACTGTAGAGTAGGACTGAGGCAAAGTTAATATAAGTTACAGATATCTTTTTACACTCAAAGCTCAAGCTTCTTTCTGTATTACCTCCAATAGTGACATGAGGAAAAGAGCAAAAGTTTGAGTGTTGAATTCTAAAAGAGGTTTCATATTCAATTGACACTGATTGAGAAGATACATGGGGTATTTATACAAACTGTTGGTAGCAAGTAACTAAAAAGTAACTTACAAACTGTACCAATAACTAACAGCAAAAAGAATTAACTTACAGAAAGTTAATCTCTTAATCATGTGAATCAAGCAGAATATTAACCAGAACAGTGTTACACCAAAAACGTCACATTAATGAGGGGAAGGTGGTGCCATGCAGTAAGTAAACATATCAAATCTAGGTCCTGCTTGTATTAACAGCTATCACGGAAGGCTTGTAGAAATAAGTTGAAAACGGTTAATAAACATGTCATAAAGTGATTCCATAAGTTCTCCCAAACAGTCTCACAAGTGTTTATAACCTCTGTAGCACCAACACTTCTGATAGAAGACGTCCTAGTGTTCAACACCATTACATTCAATTATTTCATTTTCTAAAATTATTATTGATGTTGGTGTCAGTGTCGTGTTGAGTGTCCATGTAAGTATATGTGCTTCATTGCTTGTAACAGTAGATAAGCTTAAATAAACCAATTCAAACAGACCGTTAATTTACTTATGAAAAATGAAAGCATGACAACATTGGCAATTTTTGTCAATGTGTGGTAAGCTAACCTTTCTTGAGTCCAGGAGATATATCATCTCCTCTGAATACAATAGGAACGTCAACTTTCAACCAAGCATCTGACGGAGCCCTAATAAATGTAACATTCAAAGGTGCATCATTGCCAGCTTTCAAATGAATCTGCCAAATTTTCAATACCACAACAGTGTTCAAAGATTAATTAAACTCACTAATTAAAAGGATTAAACTCAAAACTAATAACAATTTAAAAAAAAAAAAAACAAGAGATTCTAATTGAGTAACCTAGCCGCGAAATCAAAACGCAAATAATCGGTAAAACGACAATGCATACACTGCGGGGCAAAACGCGAACGTTTTCAATGACATCTTCGTCATTGGAATTTGAATCGGAGTCGAATTGACGAAGAACTTGGAGATGAAAGAGGCGGGAGAGAAAGAAAGAGCGACCGAGGTGGTTGACGAGTTTTCTGATCTGATCGGTACGGACGGAAATGAGACGTTTGTTGCCGCCGTGTTGGCCGTCTTCCTGCTCGAACACAATGCTCGGAACGCGGCCGACTTTGCGCTCCTTGGCAGATATGTTCTTCCCCGAATCGGCGCGGGGAATTGCGAGGATGGTCTCGTCGTACTTGGGATCAGGTTTAGGAAAGCCTTCGAGGTAGGTGAATGGGTCTAGGTCTGGCTCTGGAGGGTGGAGGATGGCGGCGGCAGAATGGGAGAAGTGACGGCGGTGCAGGACGGTTCTGACGAGGATGTGGCGGTGGAGAAACATTTTTAAGAAGGAAAGGGTTTTTGTTATTGAAGAGTTAAAAGGGTTTATGTTATGTGCTTTCTTCACTCTTCAGTACCACCACCGTTTAGTTTTATGGAGTTTTAACATTTCTTTATTTTTACATTTCAAATTCAAACAACACTATTTTAATTTTAACTATGGATTATTATTAACTATTGAATCACCATTTTAAATCCTAAATCTGTACGAAATTTATAAAAAAAAGATAAACTAGTTTTATATTAAATATAATTAATTAATTAAAAACATACAAGTATAATTAACTAGTTAATTAATTTAGTGTCTTTAACTCTCTCTAACAAAAACTATCAACTAAATATAAAAATTTGATTATTTTAAAATAAATAAATAAAACATCGAAAGTGTACTTATAGAATAAACATGTAGTAGTTTTATTGAAAAAATAAAAAGTAAACTTACGATGTTTATATTTTGTAGCGTTATTTCTCTTATACAAAATTGTAAAAAGCAAATCAAAACCATCAATATAATAATATTCAGTAAATTTTAAAAACGTTTAGAAAAATATCTAATATTTAATACGAAAAAATATTATCTAAGTCAATGTATGTCCAAAACCGTTAAGTTTTGAAAACTAAGAATGTAATTTAAACTTGCACAATCATATTAGGTTACTCAATAGCTATATAAATAATTAGCTGCTACTCAATGTTAAGATATTCATACCTAAAGCTTTAGAGACACTTCATATGAACTTCGTCATAAGACTAGGTATGGGTAAGACTTCTCTATGGTAGGATAGATGGTTAGGTGAAGATTAAGTGTGTAATTTAATTTCTTTTGTGAACAATTCAAATATTAATTTGCAAGTGAAAGATATTTTTGAAGAAGGTTAATGACACTTTAATCATTTGGATATTGTTTTTTCTGATAACATTCAACTTCATATTAGAAATCACTTTTGTTTTGTAGCTGTCGTTGTTGATATTATTATATGGAGAAAGTCTCCTACTAGGAAATATTCAACTAATTCTACTTATAATTGACTGTTGAAGAGACAACACAACATAAGAATCCATGATTGTAGATGGTCTTGGATATGGAAGCTAGAAATCCCATAAAATATTCAACTCTTTATTTGGATGATTTTTCACTATAGTTTTCCCAAGTTTCCGTCAATCACTTCAAGGCTTGGCGGCGCGTGAAAACTGATCCTTCTTGTTATAGATGTGGCCATCACTCAAAAACTATTTTGCATATTATTGGTGATTGTCCGCCATCACTCAAAAACTATTTTGCATATTATTCGTGATTGTCCAATAGCGGAGGTTATTTGGAACTTGTTGGCTTTGGATCAACATTAACAATTCTATATTTTGGAATGTGAAGAATGAATTACTAACAATCTACAATTCATCAACAATATTCTTTTTGCTATTGTCTGTTGGATTATTTGAAAAGCTAAGAATCATAAGTTTTTTTTTTTTCTGCTGAAAAATGGACACACGACTTTCTATCAATCAAATTAACACTTTTCATGTTACATCTATTTAGGTTTTTGGAACATCTAGCACTTCTCATAACAATGGTCACGCCTCTTGTTTGTTGGTTGCCTCATCATGAGAACTACATTAAGCTTAATGTTGATGGCAGTTCCGACTTCGAGGGGATCAACATAAACTCTAGTGGTGAATGAATATCAGGTTACTTCGGATTTTGTGGCATTGGCACCATTATGAATGATGAGCTAATGGCTATGCTTTGTGACTAGATTTGGCTTGGAATGTTGGGCATAAATTTTTTATTTGTGAATCAAACTCTCTTGCGGCCATTGATATGGTAAAGAATGAGGCTCCTTCATTTCACCCATGTGTTCCCACAATTGATGTTATAAAGAAGTACAAAGACTTTCAATGAAACCTCTCTTTTATCACACTTTGCGGGAAGACAATATGTGTGTGGATTGACTTGCTAAGAATGAAACTTCTCATAATTCTTCCTTAGTTACTTTAAATGTGTATCCACCTACACTTAATCATCTTGTTATTGGACATGTAATCCCATGAGTTAGTTTGTTTGCTTTTATCTTTTATTTTTCTTACTCAAAAAAAATGAATGAAAAACTTTTGCACAACACAAGTATTATCTTACGATAAGTGTTATGAACACTCTTTTTAACACCCACTCTCTTATTGGCTAAAATCATTGTGTGTCTCACACTTTAGAAGTGAGTCTTACATAAAGTGGTGGAATCCATATGAATTTCATCCTATTAAAAAATGAGTATTAAAGTTCATGTTAAAAAAGGAATTTTCTTAGCACTCCTCTTGTCTAAAACTATATAACAATACAATTTTGTGTTTTATATTTATTTTCCTCACTCTTGTTAAGCCATGTTTATGTATGGTGTCAAATTTGTGGTATTCAAATAACATTGTGTGTGTCTATATTATGATCCATATTGACTTGAATTGATTGACGAATTAAATAAACTAAGGTGAATGATCATACAATCCTCCATTTTTTCAATTTTTTATCATATTCTAGCTTCCGATAGTGTAAAATATTCTCAAGGAGAAATATTCTCAAGGAGGTGTTACCTCATGTGGTAAAATAAAAATACAGATTTCAAATTGAAGGACAAAGTTCAAATTTCTTTAACAACAATGATAAAATAGTCACTAATGTAAGATGTTAAATAGTCATAAATGTCAACTTTAATTAATAGTAATTGACAACTAATTTCTATTTTATCAATTTTGAAGACTAATTTCTATTTAGTAATTTTGAAAACTAAATTGTCTGATCTATACAATTTTGAATATCAAAATTATTGTTTACTTGATAATTTATGAAGTCACTTTATTGTAAATTTAAATTTGTTAAAATTAAAATTAAATTGAGAAGGAGCTTTCTTATCCTCATGCCGCTCGTGATGAGGGTGCGACCTTGCGTCAAGTTCATTGGCAAAAGTAGTACAAGAGAAGTAACAAAAAGGACCAAACAAACGATGCGATAGGAATAAATTTGACATAGCCAGGTTGTGCAATTTGGCAAATTCAGGCAAACTAATAAAACTATCTACATGCTGTTTTGGTTAGAATAAGCCAACTTAAATACCTACCTAAATTACATTCTTGTTACTGTTCCCTAACTCTCAAAAAACAATTTCTGCTGGTTAGTACATTCTTATTTATTACTCAACTCACAGCCAACTAAAAAGCCTAAATCCATTTCCACTTCCTGCCTCTGTGGAATCCGATTCACTCCCCATTGTCTCTTCCAAAGTCTCGCTCGGAAGCAGTTTTATCCTGTCTCCATGCTCAATGATCCAATCAGTGAATTCTGGAGATGCTGCCCATTCAGCTAAAGCTTGCTTGGTGGAGTCTCTAGTGAAGTCGTCCCATTCTTCCTTAGTGAACTTCTTTCTGTTGTTAGTCTTGTGGAAGGTTGAATAATAATTCATCCCTAATTGAGTCCCAGAAGCTTGTGGTGATGAAAACACAGAAGATGGTGATACAACACCTAAAACAGACAAAATGAATGAATTAGACAGCATATTCAAAAGCATTTTTAATGCAAGTAAAATAATGCTTCAGAAACTTCCACTAGTTTTTAATAATAGCATAAACATAAATCTCTTAATGAAACCAATATTTCAAGTGACAGAAATGAAAGCAACTAAAACTGCAAAAAATTCAGCATGACTCACTACAAGCTAGACCAGAGGTTATTATAAAAAATTCAAAAGAAGCAAAGTCCTAGAAATTTAAGAAAATCTCAAAAATTGGAAACAAAATCCAGAAGAATCACAAATAATCATAGCACCATTACAATCAACAAAATTTAAAATATAATATAAATTTCATTCTTGTTGTCTAAATTTCAACATTAACTATAGATACATCTATCAGAATGGAAGATTTGCAATTATCAATGCTGACTTATGGATATCAAAATGCTTTGTTGTGGATCAGAATTCAGCGCAAAAAGTACTGATATGGAAAAAAAACCTCTGATATTTGAAGAAGGTTCATCAGTTCATTTGAAAATATAAAAAAAGATTCTGGTTACATTTAGTAAGCATAATCTTCAGGAAGAAAAAGTTGGAGTGTGCCCAAATTTGTGCTTTTCCAAAATAATTTAGAAAAGTTCAATATATGAATATAGTCAGTCCTCTTACCGTGATTTTGCAAAAGTTACACCTTGTGCTTTTGCAAAATCACGTTGGCTCACCGTGATTCTGGTAAATCCACCGTGATACCAAACATACCTCTAACAAAAAGTTAAATGTATTTTATCTATTTATTTGTACAGATATTGTTCCATTCACTAAAAAGATGAAATTTTGCTTGGCCAATAACATGTAGTAATCTTTATCATGTGTCAAAAAGATTGAAATGACATACCTCTCACAGGAGAGTCAGACCATGATGTCCTTTTAGGACTGCTCCACATTTTCCCTTTAGAGCTACCTTTAGGGTTATTCCACATTTTTCCTTTAGGAGTTGACTTGCTAAGAAATTCAGCACGACCACGATTTCCTCTCACCCATTCTATTGAATAATTATCATTCCTTGAAGTTTCATACCTGCATAAATTACAATAACATATTTTGAAGGGAACAACTTGATTGCATCATCTTTGATGGATAACAACAAAAGAAAAAATATATAACACAGGTAAAGTTTCAGACTCTCATGACAAACATCTAAACAGTAAAAAACCAGCATATGGGTGAATCACACTCTCTTAGTTCCTATATTATATAAAATGATAACTTTCATTATAATGTTAAATTATATTAACCATTACTGTTTCCTACAATATAATCCAGTGCTTTAATAAACCAATTCATCAAAACATTCAAAAATATTTAGTTTTAAGTTGCTAGCACCATGAAAACCATTTCATCTACTGCTTCATTTGGAAACCAAAATGACTATGCAAATGGAGAACAATTTGTTGCTTAAAGTGAAGTATTAAGAAACATTCAGGTAATCTGGCAGAATAAATTTCATAAAACATGTCTCAAGTCTAAATGATTTAACATGAACATAAGTAAAATAAAGCTAGAAAGATAAGTCATACTAACCATCCATGAAGCAATTTTATTGAAGAAATAAGTTTGCATATAGCTCCACAAGAGACCAAGGCTCCGATTGCCAGAGGAGTATCGAGAGTGCTCTGATAGAGAAACAAAACATCAGAATAAATAAGGAAATGAACTGAATTCTTAAATAATAGTATATAATAGATCAAAATGGTCAGACATCACGTGAAGAAGGATTTTCATTAACAAAAAGTTAAACTCCAATATAGATAGATGGGCTCATCTCATCACCAATTCAATTATGCCTGGATTCAAACGAGAACTTTGCAATAAAATCAACTAAATACACAAAAGGATTTGTACCACGTCGTAGTATCATACAACTTCATAAAAAATATTACCGAGCTATGCCACTTACGAAATAGTTCCTAATATAAGCCATTTTTAAATTTCCATTAATGCAGACATTTTTCAAAAAGAAAGATAACTATTTTTACCATTAACATTTTTATTTTATTTGTTGTTCAAAATACTTGTTTCATTACTCTATTATGATCTAGTCAATTCTATGAAATTTCAACTCAAAGAAACAAGCCACTTCACCATTTTATTTTATTTTATTTCATTATTTGTTAAGCCAAGTAAGTTATCTTTCACATTTTATCAGTGGAAGTATAGATAGCAGGAAAAGTGCATAGCATTCCATTTATTGTTATAAATGCAAACCTGCAAAATAAAGGTAGTTCCGATAACGCGCATTGCCCATTTTACAAACTGAGCAACCCCAGCATCCACACTACCATCTTCTTTTGAAATAACAAATTTCCTGACGATCCAGTAGCCTAAAGCAGCTCCAGCCAAGATGATACCCAGTAGTACAAAAAGAGCAACCTGTAAATCATAGGTAAAGTATTTCATGAAAGAGAATTAATATCTGATTGACAAGCCAAATCCCATAGGATGGAAGAAAGATGACAATGCATGTCTGACAAACAAATATGGCCAGCAATCATCATTGGAGCAAACACTGGGGCAGTAGTATACATGTAGAAATGTTGAGTTCAATCCATGAAAGTTAAATTACTAGACACTGAAACAGGAAGTCATTTCCACCTCCTTAGCAGCTATTTCCTACTGACCACAAAAATTTCTTTTTAACCCAAAGAGAGAAATGATATGTACCAAAATTTATTCTAGATGAAATAAAAAATCTACCTTACGATATTTCAAAGATCACAGGGTGGAGAAAACTAAAAAAGACTGACCACATTGACTGCACAAATAAAATGTTTCAAATATGCCCTAAAAATTCAACTCATTATATATAAGAAATATATGTATGAATCTGAACTTTGAACAAAAAGCCAACAAAAAGGATTGGGAACCTAGATGTGCAATATAGATGTAAGCCGGATGTGCATAATAGATCTTAAACAGTTTAGCATGCATTGTAAGACACAGCATAAAAATAAAAATATGCACTAAGTTATCTAAATGATAAATAGACAGGTATACTTACTGGATTGTGCATCTCTTCACTCATCCCAAAACTCTGAAGAATTGAATTTACGATCATAGAGAATTGGTGCAAAAGGATTGAACCAGCTCCAAGCTGAAACAGAACACAATAGTAATATTAAGAATGTGATAATATGTGCATGAAACATGAAAAGTGCAATTGAACATCAGCCAAAACTGAATCAAACTCACCACTGATCCATATATGGTAAGGTAAAATATATTTTTTCTTCCAGTTGGCAATAATTTCATGCCCTACATCACATATTCAGAAAAATTGGTTAAAAAACTTGGAAGCAATGAAGAAAAGTTGAAATCCATGTCTAATATGAAAGTAATCTATATACCTGAAAAAGAAGGATTATAATGACAAGAAAGACTCCTATAGCCATTGAACTGCTATAATAAAACGGAACCCAGCTGCTAATAATTGGAGCCAACAGCAGCAGTGTCAATCCAATGGGAAGACAAATGAGGCGCCATTGCTGAAAATCTGCACATGTTTTGTAGAACATATATAAATTAGCACTGAAAGTTTAAAAAATCACAAGAGAGAACAATCGAATAATCTTTCCTCCTTTGCGACAGGGAAGAAACAAACCTTGTTCAAGTGCAACCGTAACTGAACCCGATATTTCACCACCAATCTTGACATCAACATATCTAGTTTCATAAGGTGACATAACTGCACTCCATATCCCCTTTTGCACACCCCTCCAATCATCCTTTTCACACTGACACCATCCAAGAGTATTATTCCTGCACATACTTTGTAAATAAGAAATAGCAATCTTGACAGAATTCACTAGAACTCAGAAAATACATAAGGAATCTTATGTTGAGTACAATGCGTCCATGTTATGTACTTACCTATGGAAACAAACCTGAATTTTGTTATGTAATCTCTCCGGAATAGCAACGGATGGAGCCAATGTAATATGGAATGAATTGGCATAGCTCCCGAGTTTCAATCTTGAGATACCAGAAACTTGAATACGCTCACATTGCAAAATGTTTTTACCACCGTGAGTAGTAGAATGCTCCGAAAGCATAGAGGGTGATACATCCAAAACTGGCCTCTCAATATCAATACCTGCGATTATAATATACTGAAATCATTTTCAAATGCAAAGGGAAAGAACAGAACTTGCAAGAACAAAGTAAATAACAAACTAAGCACATTAGTGACACCAATTATTCACTAGGAAACAAGAACAGAACCAACAAATTTTTTGCATCATTAACCAAACACAAAACCCAATAGAACCACATTAAATACAGGTTTGGATCCACATTTAAATTGACAGAATCACGGCGAGCCACCGCAATTTTGGCCGAAGCTACACTTTGGAGCTTCAATAAAATTTGCCAAATTCATAGTTCATTCAAACATAAACTATGAAAAATAACCTAAACTCCAACGGGAAAAATAAATGAAAATAAATTGTAGTGGCAACGGTCGGGAATGTTGGTTGGGAAGCACATGGTGCGTGCGATGAGGGCCATAGAGAAATCCAATGTTAGCAGTAGAAATTTGAAACCCTAGGAGTAGTTAATAAGTGAGAAGGAAGTAATCCTCTTACAAAGACGATAAGTAACAAATAACTAGATATGCATGGAGAAGATGGAGTGAGAAGGAGAAGAGGAAGAGGGTTCTAACCTTTGAGCGTGGGAGGGGTAGTATGGTCATTGGCAAGTGAAGCAGTGAAGATTACGAAGAAACAGAAAGGAAGAATAAGCAGCGTGGAGAAGTAGAAGTAGAAGCAGCCCATGATCAAACGATGCGCTCCTTTCGTTTCCTTGGATTTTGATCTTTTCTTAAATACATCACATTTCTGCATTTTCCGCAGCGTCGCGTTTCTTTAAGGCAACTTTTTATTTTAATTTCCCTTTCTTACGCGGGCTATTCATTTATTTATTAATTAATAATTAATGCAATTGCGTGTAGGCTCTAGTATACTATAATGTATAGTAATTGGCTTATAAAAAAAAATTAAAATTAGAGTAGTGTTATTAGCTCCATAACTTCTAATTCACTGTTTATTAGGTTTTAATTAGAATTACAGTATAACCCGCACTTACGGGTACTCTCCAAAATCGTTTTGATTTAGATTATGAAAATTTATTTTGATTGAGTGCAGATATGAATTTTTTCCAAAATTAAAATTCAAGGAGGAGACGGTTCATCCCACACCGCACTCGAACTTGTCTTGCTAGTATTGTTATTGTAATTTTTAAATTTGTTATACATGTAGATATTGAATATACTTAATATGTTTTTAAAACATTAAAAATTAAAATATCGTTTCTATAAAAAATATTTTTTTAATTTTATTATTGTCTAATATTTTATTATACTAATTATAATATATATGATTTTTAAATTTATATATATGAATGGGTGCGGGTGTGGGCGGAGAACCCGAAACCCGTTGCGGGCGGGAATTGAGGTCTAAATTTCACAACCATTGTGTACAAGTTTTTCCCCGATTAGTCGGATACGGAGTGGGAAAAGAAAAATTCGCCCCATTGCCATGTCTGATTGTAAATCTTGTTACGAAAAGTGTCGGGTGAAATTTTTCATATTTTTTTAATAAAAAATAGTTTTATTTGGTAAAAAAAATAAGAATTTTGACCTATTACCAATCACCTAACTCCCCCGTAGGAGAATGAGTAGTTATAATTTATAAATATTACATGTTATTCTTCTATTTTTTACAAACATCTCTATCTCTAATAACAATTGACATTTCACAAAACTATTGGCTTAAAAATGGTGCGATTTTCACACATAAATTTACATCTTATTGTAACATCAAAATAAATTATTAATACAATTTGAATATATAGTTAAATAATTTTTGTATATGATGATGATTATTATTAATAATAATAAATACAAGTCCATTAATCATTGATCGTTTATTGTATACACTTTTTAATTGCATCAACCACAATTATTGTTTTCAAATGTATATATTTAAATATAAATTGTGCCGATGAATACCATGTATATTTCAATACTTGAAAATTATGTCTATTTCAACATGATTTAGATGGTTAGTTAATGAATATACGTAGGTTTAAACATCTGAAAATTTTGGTTGAAGATGTTCAATATAATGGTTAATTATATTTAATAGATGGTTAATGAGTTGTAATGTTTTGTTGTATTCATTAGTTATTAAGTGAACCTAAGATATCCAACACACATTTGAATTGTATTAATAGAAATAGAATAAATTTTGATGTTAAATTTACTTTTTTTCCTATTTTTTAAAACTGTAACTTAATATTTGAATTTTTAGTTTAGATTCTGTTAATCTATTTTTTTTTAATCTAAATCAATCTTTTTTTCTTAGTATTTACATGTCTTTTTATCTTATCTATGTGTAATATTTAGGCTGTTTTTTCTTTTCTGTTTTAATTATTTTTCTTTTAACACGTTTATAAGTTTATCTTTTATCATTTAACATGTTTACAAATTTAACATTTTGGTTTGGTCATTTATCTTTTAATATATTTACAAAATTAACTTTTAAAAATATTGATGTGTGTTAAAAATATTGAATGACAAGTCCAAACAGAATTATTTATAACAAATTTTTTATAGAAAAACACATAAACCCGAATTTAATTGATAGGAAAGAACTCTTCAAAGTTCAAATCTCTAAAAAAATAACATATTTCACCATCTTCTTCCTCTTCATCTTCTGCAACTGGAAGTCATTTTGAAGAAGACTAGACAAACTTTATTCAATATGAACAATTACAAATCTAATCTCAATTTATTGATAACCAAGTACCATCCAATGTTTTTCAAAACGCAATTGCACATATTGAATCAATCTCTCTTTAATCCGGTTAAGGCTTGCTTTCATGATTCCTCTCTTGTTGACGGTGTTAATCAAACTCTCATCACCTTTATCTCTAAATGTGATGATCCCTCTTTAGTTACTCAACTCTATCCTATTGCTCTTTATAATGTGAGCTATAAAGTGATTGTGCAAAGAATGCATTCTATTTAACTGTACATGGTCTCCAACACTCAAAATGGTTTTAATCATGGCATGTCTATTGTTGATAATGTTATAGATTTACAAGAGTCAATAAATACCCTACTCCACCTTAAAGGTAAGACATATTATATGATTCTTAAACTAGACTTGGAAAAAGTCTATGACAAACATATATGACACTTCATAAATGATACACTGCAGTAACTTCAAATTTCTAATAAGTTTCAAGAACTGATTAAGTCAAAGTGTATATCCTCAACCTCTCTTAGTACCATTTGGATTGGTCAACATACAACATCTTTCAAATCTTCTCGAGGACTTCAACAAGATGACTCAATCTTGTCTTATGCGTTTGTGTCCGCGTTTGAGCGTCTTAGAGACCTCGTGGAGGAAGGCCTACACCTTCTAAATTTTGGCCGTGGTAATGATCCCATAATTTATGATATATGTTTTATTGGTGAATTGGTCCTTATTGTCGAAGCCAATATTCCCCTAGTTCAGTTGATCTACGAGGTTTTTGATGACTTTGTTAATGCTAAGGTTTGGAAATAAACTTCTCTAAATCCAAGGTATATTTTCCTAACAATATAAATGATATTATTGATTATTTGTGTGTGATAATACTTTTAATATTGGAAAAACAAACACCCTTGGTATTGGTATTCTCAATAAGACCGTAGCTTTTCCAACTATTAAATTGTCAATTTTTTATGTAATTTGTCAACCGAGACATTAATAAATGTACTAGTTTTTCTGTTTTGTTTAGCTGTAAATGCGTTTTTTTAAAATATATTATAAATATATTAAAATAAACTCTCAGATATTATTGTGATATATCATTAATATTGTGTTATTTTATTCAAATATTGTCACCTCAATAAAAATCTTATGTGACACATCTAAAAGGTAATTTTTCATTTTCCCTCTTCCAACCTCATTATTACTCTACTTCCAAATTGTTTTAAGACACATTTTACTATTATTATTACTATTTAGCATATAATATTATGTATAATTATTCATGTGTCGTGAGTAACAAATTAAAGTACAATTAATATTAGTTACTCAGCACTCAGTGCTCCTACACCATTATTGGTAACAATTTTTTATGGTTTTAACTCCAATTAATATACTTGTCATTTTAAATGTTTCTCAAGAAATATATAAATAACAATAATTTGTGGAAATTATTATGTATCATATGCTATTTGTGTTTATTTAGAAATTGAAAGACAATGACACATACACTTTGGTCTCTATGCAACTTTTCTTTATAACTTGTGTTAGATTGATTATCGATAATTTTATAATTGATTGCACCTAATTTGTGGTTCTTTGTATGTTTATTTTACGTATTTTTATATAAGCAAAACGTGTGAGAATTTTTACATTTTTTTAGTTTACATATTTGAGTTTTAATTCTATTTATAATTATAATATGTTTTGATATGTTTATGGTCACTGTTTTGTGTGTAAACATTTGATGCAAATACATTAACCTTTTTGACCAAATTGTGCTTATATTTCATTACGGACTATGTTATGTGTCATCCAATATATTTTTCAGATATACGCCGAACTAGATTTTTAACGTCAATACATCTCTTAAATTTCAGTGATATAATAGATAAGTTATGAAATATTATATGACGACAACTATTCTATCTTTCTCTATAAATGTAGCACATAACTCTCTAAATTTTCTCGGATGAAGAATAATAAACATTTAATGTCTATTTATCCCACATTTTTTGTTTTTACAATTGTTTAATTTCCTCCAACTGAATATTGTATAATATATTTAATGAACAAAATATATTATGCAATATATTTTTTAGATATCTCTTAAAGTATTTATTCTCCATTTTTATTAAAACAGTCCCATAAACTAGGATGTTGTCATCTCACTGTTAATTTTGTATATAAGTTCTTTTTGACATATTTATGATGTTATACTAGTTCAAACAATCTCTCTTAGTGGGTGCTCTCTACAATAAGTGCTTTATTAAAAACAAAATTGAAACTCTAATATTTTTACATTTTATTTAATAACTCTTGTTATTGCAGTATACTATCTGCCTCATCCGATTCTCGATTTGTAACTCTTTTTATAGATTGTTCATATTCAACTTCGTAGTAGTGTTATTATTGTGTCTTGAGAGATTTAGAACTATGCACCGTTTATAGATAAAAGAATAATGTTTAATACTTAGATTAATAAATTATTTGTTGTTTTTTTTACAGAGATGTTTTATGTTGTCAAAATTTTTAAAAATACTATATATTTGAAGTTTCTACATCTATGTTACTTCTACTCAATCGTACATACAAGAGTTGTTTGTAAAAATTCTCAAGTCATGTCGTATAGAAGTTTCATATTACATTGAAATTTAGATTTGTCATTTATTTGACAAGGTTAGAATGAAATAAATACCAAATAACAAAATTATATATATATATATATATATATATATTTCTAACAATATTTTGACAATAAATTTAGATTTGTTCTTTTAATTTTTTTAATAATATTTTTGCAATAAGAGAACAATTAGAGTTAAACTAAAATGTTAGTTGTAAATATTTTTACTCTGATTAAAATAAATAAGATGTAATCAAATTCTTGAGATCAAAATAACACAATTATAAAGCCCAAATACTTAAAAAATGGAGAAGCATCAGTGCCCAACGCATATCCAATACCGATACGTGTGTGATGCTTCTCGATACATACATATAAGGTATCAAATATTATTTTTTAATTCTTTTAGGAAATATTTTCACCGGTACTTCTCAGATACATATTCGATACTTCTTACCAACTATAGACATAATTGTCTTCTTCTGGATACCATACGTCTTCAATATATCTTACTAACTAAAGACACAAAATTGTATGTCTTTTGTTTCACATTCATAGTAGAAATATGATATTCTAATATATATATATATACCTACGTGTTATGATCACAAGGTATTTGATATTCCAAATAACCAAGTCAATGACAGCAAACAAATACCAGATTACAAGCATAACAGACAATTAGTTTGAAAGGATATGAAAACAAAGCATTGTAGAACAAATGTTGCTTTCCTGCTCTCCTACGCACGATCTTGCCACTACCGGTTACTCTAAATCGCTTTGCTGATGCCTGTACAAAAATCAAATTCAACTAAAAAATAAAAAATTGAAGCAACGAAGTGTGAGAGAGAGGATAGGACCTTGTGAGTTTTAATTTTGTAGCCTTTTGCGGATACAATTGTGAGAGAGCGAGGAGGAGAATTAACAGTGGCAAGTTTTTGGTGAAGAAATGGAGCGGAAATGGTTCCAGACCAACTAAGTTGGAGCGAGTTGACATTATTGGACAAAGGCAATTTAACTGAACTGTAAGAGACACGTGTAGATGAAGATGGTGCTGCGAGCCTAAAGTCGAATGAGGAAAATGTGGCCGTTGCGCAAGCCAACGCCATATTTCTGTGTTTTCTGTTGAGAATGAATGAGATTACTACTCTTGGTTGTGGATAAAGAAGATGATGTTGATTTTGTGGATACAGGTAGACTGCTAATGGGCTTCACGGTTTCTTATGTTTGAGTTTTGGGCCTTCACTTTTTTGTTTGGTTTTCTCTACGGGCCTCAAAATCGTTGTGTTGCTCTACTGCTTCACAGTCATTTTTCACATCCACGCACAAGCTTCATGTTGTAGTGTTTGAATAGATTCACATTTGGCACTGCTAGAAACAAATTCTCTATTTTTATTATTTAGGAGAGAGATTGATAACCAAAATAGTAAAATATATTTCGATGAGAGAGAGAAAGTTGTTTTTTTTTGTTACAAGAGTGAGAAAGTAAATGTGGAAAAGTAGGAATTCAGAAAAATATTAAATTTGAATTTTTCAAATTTTTAGAAAATTCAACTTGAAGGGGTATGTGTAGAAAAGACCAATCAACTTGAAATTGTAGCTTTGTAAATTTTAAATGTTTTTTGCTTGCAAATTGCAATTGCATCGTGCCATTTCAGCTTAAAACAAGTAGATGAAGTGGAAATAAAAATTAAGCATCTTGATGTCTAGAAAGTCCTCTTTTCTAGCTACACGCCCTCTTATTACTTCAAAGTTCAAATGACAGAACCACTATATGCAAGCCATTAATCTTAAAAGGCTACAAAGCAACCACTGTAAGCAGATACATAATCACTACCTTCATGATCAGTGACTATTCTCTTTAATCCTCTTTTCCAACTCCTTTAACAGTTTTTTTTAGCTATCCGGTTATACTCTGGCCATCATTAAGAACGGAATCTAATTGGCACAGGACTAGAGAACCAAATAATATTGAGAATTCATAACATACAAACGATCCATTGTTGTAATGTGGACGCCGTCATTGGAAAAATTAAGTTTTAAAGTATTGAGGCCCCAACAATTCTCACGTAGTCAGAACTACTCCTCACTCCGTCTCCATGGCACAAACACGATAGGTAAGTTGGTAGTAATACAGTATAACATAGTTAACACGTGTCTTTCCAAATAAAAAAGGAAAAGTAAGTTAACAAGAGTCACTATTAATTTAACGAAGAAAACAAGAATAATGAAGCTGGCTCCTGAGAACACTCTTCAAGAAACCAATCATCATCCATAAAAGCTTTGAGGTCTTTGAGCTCGTCTTCACCGTGCCTCCAGAATTACGTATGATTTTGATAATGATAGGCATGCACATTACAAGTTATCCTCCTTCATCAGTAGATAGAGACTAGACATGATGTGCTATTAGAGACAGTAAGTTTTCCATCTATGATATGATACAAATTGTTTTCACATAGTGAAAAACAAATAGGATGGTATAAAATGGGAAGTATATGGGGACTGTTGAAGACAACATACAGCAAAAGCACAAATTACATGGGTAAATTAACTGAAAATATGATGGCGGCTCGTCGGCTTCAGCCTTTTGTAAGGAGTGTAATTGTCCCTCTAGAGTATGAAAGATGATGACTCTAACTCCTCAGGTGTCATAGGACTATGCAGCTGAAGTAACAAGCAAATATCTAGTTAGGGAACCTCAATGATGCACAGAAATCAGAATGATGCAAACACAAGTGTCTTTGTCCCCATCAAAACTTGTTCCATAACTTTGAATGGATTAATTCCAATCAAAAGCAAATACATCAAGAAGGGACATTTTTTGCTATATCCCCTACCCAACAAGAATAGCCATGCCTGACTTAAGAGAGCAAGCACACAAAACACAAAGACTACCTTGTTCCCCTGATTCCTAACATGCAAGCAATTGAAATGTGTAATCAAAGAAAGACAATATAACTGAAAATTAAGTGGTCAAGATAAGTGTCCAGACAAGTAGGGATCCTCTCCGTTTTCTAAAACATCGGAAGGCTCCATTAATATGGTTTTGGGCATTTAAAAGTCTAATTATGTCACAAGTCTTAAAATATGTGTTTTTATACATCCAAAACTATAGTTATGTAATCCTGAATTTATTTTGCTAAATGAAGAGGATTTTTACTCGTCTCTAGGCCTTGCCTTGAGGTAATCATCAGCCAAGCACATTCCAAGTCCACACTATCTGTCTCTGGAATATGATGAACTAAGAAATAAAAAGAGCAAATAGAGAAAGTTCTTCTTACTTACAATATGACATCCTCCAAGATGACTACCCCTTAACATTAACATAATTCTAACGAACAAGATTTAGGCAAACACTAAATATACTTCTAGTTGACTGCGTGACTGGTGCATGAGAAATTCATCTTTGAGTAGCAGTAGCGTTAACAAATTCATATGCACTATGAAAAAAAGGCGACACAAAGAAATTCATCTGCTTATTTGTTTAAATACTACAAAACACATTTCTACTTAACATGTCTAGTAAATAGCTCACAAAATCATAATCACTTCCAATAAAAATCTACTACTTATGAAACGCCGATGCAGCACTGGCAGAAACATGACACTGACATGTCTTCACTGATAATCAGTGTCGATAATCGCGTTTGATAGAATAAAATAACTTACAACATTTGCAATGGTGAGCCAATGGAAAGCATGGACGAAATCATCATTCTGCGAAGGAGCGTAGTCGTGGTTCCAATACGTAATATCTTGAAACGTAGCATTTGTCTCCCAAGAATTAGAATTTTCATCTGATTTATTACGCGAAGTTTTGTTTCCCAAGACAAAACCTAACGAATAGAGGCATCATGATAATGAGATAGAGAGAAAATATGGAAAGAAAGAGAGAAAATAATTGAGATAATACGAACCAGAGTAACCATGAGGAAGAGGGAAAGTAGTTCCTTGGAGTAACCTGCCTCTAAAATGTGATTGCTGTAGTGGTAAACCGTCTTCACCGACGATGCCTGTGGGCTTAGGTTTGAAATAGTGAGAAACGTCGGTGGGACCATCGTGTTTGATGCAACAGGGAAGTAGATGAACACGCCCACTTAGATCCTTCGTCGCTTCTCGCTTTAGGTCTATCCTTGCTGCCCCGCCCTTCTCCATTTCTCTCGCTCCAAAATCCCAAATCAAACTTCCCTCTTCAAATCAAATCATTTCCAAACTCTTTTTTGTGTTTTTATTACCTCCGCTACACCCGTTCCAATCATATTTTAAAATATAACAAATAATATAACAAATATAAATAATAGATTATACATACTGCTATTATATCATATTTTCTTTCGAACACTTTAAACTTAGATTTTAAAATATTAATTATTCTTAATTTTATGTTTTTCTTAATTTTATGTTGTTTTTTCTTTAATTTTGTCAATTTTCCAATTTAATGTGATATATGGGGTTGTCTAATGAAAGATATTTTGGAACTTTAGGCAAACAAATTCCTCAAATGACACATCATTCTTATTATAAATATAATTTGATTTTAGTTATTAAACAAGGTAGAATTAAAAGGAGAATAGTGAGTCTAGTAAAAAGAGAGAGAGAATAGTGAGACCAGTTGAAAAAATACTTTTTACTAAACAAAAAAAAAAACTTTATGCATGATCATCTACGATTGCGACCTAAGCTTCTTCACACTTACAATTTACACGTCACAGAATATAAACATAATGTTAGCTGATAATTCGATATCAATAAATGTCTACCTTGTATATTTTAAATAAATAAATTTGGAATAAGAGAAAGATAGGCCGAGCGGCAAAAGAAAGAACACGCGCAGGTAACAAAATCAAACGTAAGAAAACCAGTCATAAAACGTGCATGATCGGGTTAAATCAGCATGGAAATAAGTAGATGAGAAAAAGATACAACGACATCTGGTATAATGATCCCACCCACATTTGTCAATGAATACATTTGTAGTTAAAATGGGTGAAAGTATTTACGGCCTCTTTGAAGTCTCTCTCACACATACTGCTAATGCTACATATTTTGCAATCCGCCAATTCCAAATCCATTTTCTTTTAAATAAAGGCTTTACAAAAGGAACATAACACTTGGGTCCATAAAGAACCACTAATAATCTGTTAAAAGCTCCAGTTCTTGCATCAGATACACAATCTACCCCTTTCTGAATTCTGAATTCTGAATTTCAAGCCACGAGAGTACAAACAAGACTGTTAATGTTATTGTCTTGTCAATATGGCTACTGCTTCCCATTCTAAACTACATATCACATCCTGCATGGAAACAACAACATCATCAGAAATGAAAATTTCACCTCAAAGCAACTCTCTTTAGAGGGTTAAGTGAGTTTTTTTTTTTTAAAAAGTTAAGCGAGTATTATCAACCATTGATAACAAATCAAATGTTATCCTCATTATATCACATTTCTATCCCTAGTACTAAATAAATAGGCCATTTGGTTAGGTTTTTCATTTTTTTGGAAAAAAAGGAACTACAAGAAAACACCATCAAATCAGTTCCATAAAATACAAACAATTTTGCCGCCCTCACTTACCAATGGATTATGTCGATCAATATCGAAGCTATTGATGGCGCAAGGTTCTGCCACCAACTCAATAGGTTCCTCACCTAAGCAATGTAAGAATACACCATCAGATTTTCCATTTTCATCTTTGTCCAATGAAGAAGATGGATGCATAGGAGTAGTCATGATTTTGGCTTCATTCATTTTATATTTTGTTAAAAGGTCTTTTGTATACTTTTCTTGACAAATAAAAATGCCATCATCATGCTGCTTGATTTGTAAACCAAAAAAAGTATCTCAACTCCCCCATCATGCTCATTTCAAATTCACTTTGCATAAGTTTTGAAAAGGCATCACACATTTTTTCATTGGTTGAACCAAAGATTATATCATCAACATACACTTGAACTATGAGTAAATCATTTTTATCAATTTTCTTGAAAAGTGTAGTGTCAATGTTTCCTCTGGAAAATCCATTTTTGATTAAGAATGAACTTAATCTTTCATACCAAGCTCTTGGTGCTTGTTTCAGACCATAGAAAGCTTTGGTAAGTTTATAAACATGGTTTGGTTTTGATTGATCCTCAAAGCCAGGGGGTTGTTTCACATAAACTTGTTCATTTAAAAAGCCATTTAAAAAAGCACTTTTAACATCCATTTGAAATAACTTAACACGTTTATGAGATGCATATGCAAGATGTATACGAATAGCTTCTAACCTTGCAACAGGGGCAAACGTTTCATCATAGTCAATACTGAAGGTGCAAACACGAGAAGGGGGGGTTGAATTGTGTTTGACTTAACTTGAAACTTTTCCTGTTTTAATACTTTGAAAACAAAACTTGATGTATAATTAAAATAGAGTTAGCAGTGGATAAAAATAAAAATAAAACTAAAAACTCACAGATTTTATACTGGTTCACCGTTAACGAGGCTACGTCCAGTCCCTTCGCCTTGAAGGATTTCACTAATTCAATCTTGAATTACAACCTTGCTACTAACCCTCCAAGCCAGTCTTCTCAAATAGTCTAACAATCCTAGACTTCTTTGAGGAAAAACAACTCTTGTTCTTCAGCCAATCTGACACCCCAGATTGTAGAAGAAATCACAACACTATGAATCTAATTGCCAAGTAACCTGCTACCTCTACTGACTCCCACAGCTTGTAGACTCTACTTCAACAACTTAGATTTGACACAGTGGAACGAAAACAACAAGAGTACTTGCTTTAAAAACTGAGACTCAACAATTGACTTATATGAAAATTTGAGAGTGTTTGCTTTTGAAGTGTATGACCCTTTTGTGATTTTCGATTATTAGTATTCTGCCTTGAGCCTCCTTTTATAGATGCAGATTTGGGCCTCTTCCAAGCTTAATTTCGAACTGAATCTTGCTGGATTCTCTTGCAAAAATAACTTGACCAATTGGGCTTTATTTAAATAAAAAACATATCTTTAGATTCTCTTCCAAAATAACTGGCCAATTAAATCTGTTGGTTGTTCCCGCCAATGCTCCTGACTTCCATGCTACTCCACTTTATTTTTATAACAAATCTTTAATAATACTTTGATAAAAATATCATGAGATCTTCACCATTAATTCCCATGATCAAATCTGCACCCTTGGATCTTCATGCGATAGTCCAGCCTGGACCAGCCTTTTTGATATTCTGTAATCCTCTGATTTCGGCCATTCCTGGAACCCACTTCCTAACCCTTTGATCTTCTGATTTCGGCCAGCCTGGATGCGCGCCTGTTATGCTAAATTCTCCTGGATTCGGCCATTTCTGGAATTGCACATTCTGTCCCTCTGATTTCGGCCAACACTGGGCCATGATCTGATTTTCTGATCTGAACCATCACTGGACTCAAAAAATTATTTCCGAACCATTGATCTGGATATATTTACTCTGATCTGGACAGATTCTGGATTTTGGTCTGGAACAAACTAAAATGAACTTGAATAAAAAATATTTCAGTCTGGACATTTTACCTTTAATTTTGAACCAGGTATGGGTTGATTCTGGAACTCATTTCTTTTGTTCTGGACTTAGTTCCATGCCCTGAATCATGTCATCTTATGGTCTGGGCCAAATCTGGATTGATCCTCTTGTTTTGGACTCATAAACATACCTTCTGGTCAAGTCTGGAACAAGTCTGGGCTGTGTAATTTTTCACATCCAGGCCATCTTCTGGTCAGAATAACTTCTGGAATAAAATTGATATTTGATTGATGTTTGTCTTGATCAACTCTCCTTCTGGCAGGTTTTCCAATGATATGATCCATGTTTCATTCTGAAATTTATTCCTTCTGATCTGGGCCATCAAATATATCTTCTGGTCATTTTTTTGACATTCCAGAATTCATTTTTCTGGAATACTTTGATCACTGCTTCTGATTCCTTCAGTTTCTGGGGCATTTAACTTAATAATTCAAAGTACAAAATAAGTTTACATTGATTACATTTGTAAGCATCAAAATCCTAAGACTTAGAACCAACTTGGTTCCAACAAATACCTTCTTGTTGATTATATCCTTGCGCAACCAGCCTTGCTTTGTTGCGAATAACAATTAGCAGCGGATAAAAGTAAAAATAAAACTCACAGTTTTTATACTGGGTCACCGTTAACGAGGCTACGTCCAGTCCCTTCACCTTGAAGGATTTCACTAATTCAAACATTGAATTACAACCTTGCTACTGACCCTCCAAGTCAGTCTTCTCAAACAGTTTAACAATCCTAGACTTCTTTGAGGAATGCAGCTCATGTCTTCAGCCAATCTGACAATCCCAGATTGTAGAAGAAATCACAACACTATAAATCTAATTGCCAAGTAACCTGCTACCCTTTCTGACTCTCTCAGATTGTAGACTCTACTTCAACAACTTAGATTTAACACACAACACTATGAATCTAATTGTCAAGTAACCTACTACCCCTACTGACTCCCTCAGCTTGTAGACTCTACTTCAACAACTTAGATTTGACACAGTGGAAGGAAAATAACACGAGTACTTGCTTCTTGAAAGCTGGAACTCACAATCAACTTCTATGAAAATTTGAGAGTGGTTTCTTTGGAAGTGTATGACTCTTTTGTGATTTTCGATTTTGAGCATTCTGCCTTGAGCCTCCTTTTATAGATGCAGATTTGGGCCTCTTCCAAGCTTAATTTCGAACTGAATCTTGCTGGATTCTCTTGCAAAAATAACTTGACCAATTGGACTTTATTTAAATAAAAAACATATTTTTTTTTGCCTCAGATTTCTTTCAAAAACTTACTAGCGAATCAAATCTGTGCATTGCTTCCCGCCACAGCTTCTGACTTCCATGCTACTCCACTTTAATGTATAACAAATCTTTAATAATACTTTGATAAAAATAACATAAGATCTTCACCTATAATCCCCATGATCAAATCTGCACCCTTGGATCTTCATGCGATATTCCACAACTGGACCAGCCGAATTGATATGCTGTGATCCTCTGATTTCGGCCATTCCTGGACCACTCTTCCTAATTCTTTGATCTTCTGATTTCGGCCTTCCCTGGACGTGCACCTGATATGCTAAAATCCTCTGAATTTGGCCTATGCTGGACTGCACAGTCTGTCCCTCTGATTTCGGCCACCACTGGGCAATGGTATGATTTTCTGATCTGGACCATCACTGGACCAAATAATTATTTATGAACCATTGATCTGGAAGTTTTTACTCTGATCTGGACTGATTCTGGACTTTGGTCTGGAACAAACTGAAATTAACTTGAACAAAAAATATTTCAGTCTGGACATTTTACCTTTAATTTTGGACCAGGTCTGGATTGATTCTGGAACTCATTTCTTTTGGTTTGGATCTCAGAATTCTTTTGACAGCAGTTAAATGGGATTCCCTAGGATCAGCTTGAAATCGGGCACAGACACAAACACTAAACATAATGTTAGGTCTAGAAGCAGTTAAGTAAAGAAGGGATCCAATCATACCTCTGTATGTTTTCTGGTCTACCTTTTGACTGGTTTCATCTTTCTCAAGTGAGCAGGTTGGGTGCATGGGGGTGGCCATAGGCTTACAGTCACTCATCTTGAACTTTTTAAGAAGTTCTTTGGTGTATTTAGATTGGTGAATGAGTATACCTGTTTTACCTTGATGAATCTGTATTCCCAGGAAGAACTTAAGTTCTCCCATCATGCTCATTTGGAACTCCTTCTGCATTAGATCAGAAAACTCTTTGCACAAGGTGCCATTAGTTGATCCAAATATGATATCATCAACATAGACTTGAATAATCAGAATATCATGTTTAATGGATTTCCTAAATAGTGTATTATCAATCTGGCCTCTATTAAAATCATTCTTAAGCAGAAAGTTACTAAGTCTGTCATACCATGCCCTTGGTGCTTGTTTTAAACCATATAGAGACTTTTTAAGTTTGAAAACATGGTCTGGAAAATCAGAATTTTCAAAACCAGGGGGCTGTTTGACATAGACTTCTTCACTTATGTAGCCATTTAAGAATGCACTTTTGACATCCATTTGATACAGCATAATATCATGATTAGCAGCAAATGATAAAAGAATTCTTATTGCTTTTAACCTGGCCACTGGAGCAAAAGTCTCAGTGTAATCTATACCTTCCTGTTGACTGTATCCTTGAGCTACCAGTCTGGCTTTGTTCCTTACCACTTCACCCTTTTCATTGAGTTTATTCCTAAAAAGCCACTTGGTTCCAATAATGTTTTTGTTTGGTCTGGGTACCAGATCCCAAACATCATTCCTTTGGAATTCATTCAGCTCTTCTTGCATTGCAAGTATCCAACCTTCCTCTGTCAAAGCCTCATCAACATTGCTGGGTTCAATTGTTTAGAGTAAACCAAACAGACTGGTTTCTCTACTTGATGATATGGTCTTTAGAGGTTCTGCTGCACTGCCAATAATGAGAGATTCTGGATGCGAAGATTTGTACTTCCATCCATTCTTTCCCTCTGACTTGTTTTCAGAGTCAGCATGTTCTTCTTTAGCTTGGTCATTCTCAGATTTCTGCTTCTGATTCAGCTTCTGGTTCCTGTGCCTCTGGTTCACCTGCAATTTTCTCATCTTGCTTTGACTTTTCAGAGTCAAGCTATTTATCATCAAACTTAAGGTGGATTGATTCTTCCACAGTGTTAGTTTCCTTGTTAAACACTCTATAAGCTTTTGATCTCTTAGAGTAGCCAATAAAGATACACTTTTGAGATCTAGAATCAAACTTAGCTAGGTTGTCCTTAGTGTTTAACATAAAACAGATGCAACCAAATTGCTTAAAGTAGGAAATATTGGGTTTCTTACCTTTCCATAGTTCATAGGGAGTTTTATTTAAGATGGACCTGATGTAGACTCAATTCTGAATATAGCAGGCTGTGTTGACAGCTTCTGCCCAGAGGTAAGTGGCAACCTTCATGTCATTCAGCATGGTTCTGGCCATCTCCTGCAGTGATCTGTTCTTCCTTTCTACGACTCCATTCTGTTGAGGTGTTCTGGGGGATGAGAAGTTGTGAGAGATGCCATTCTCATCACAGAATTCTTCAAAGTACTTGTTCTCAAATTCACCTCCATGATCACTTCTGATGGTTATGATCTTAGTGCCCTGTTCATTCATAACTTGTTTACAGAATGAGATAAATACTTTGTGAGATTCATCTTTGTTCTTTCAATATTTTACCCAAGTCCACCTTGAGTAATCATCAACAATCACAAAGCCATATTTCTTACCACTTAGAGAAGCTGTTTGAACACGACCAAACAGATCTAAGTGAAGTAGTTCAAGTGGTTGAGAGGTAGAAACACATTTTTTTAGTTTTAAAAGAGCTTTTAGTTTGTTTACCTCTTTGACATGCTTCACACAGAATCTCAGTTTTGGAACTTACCTTGGGCAACTCTCTTACCAGCTGGAGTTTGCTCAACTTTGATATGAGTCTGGGGTTTGCATGCCTTAGCCTATTGTGCCAAATCAGATTCTGCTCACTTACAGATAATAAGCATTTAACCTGTTGCTTAGCAAGACTAAACAGATCAATTTTATAAACATTATCCTCCCTAGTTCCAGTAAATAAAACAGTTCCATCAATTTGACTAAGAGCTTTGCAAGTTTTTTGATTAAATATAACATCATATTTGCAGTCACTTAATTGACTTATGCTCAGAAGATTATGTTTTAAACCTTTAACATACAGAACATTTTTAATAGACAAGGGAGAAGAAGTGTTAACAACAGTTCCTGTACCAATAATCTGACCTTTCTGGTTTCCTCCAAAGGAAACTTTGCCTCCATTCTTCATAGTCAGATCCAGAAACATAGATTTATCTCCTGTCATATGTTTGGAGCAGCCACTGTCAAGATACCATGTTTTGTGTTGCTGATCATACCTTGCCTTCTCTCTGTCAGAATCAGAGTTAGAGTCAGACTGAGATTCAGACTTAGCTTCTGTTCGAGCCATTAGAGCCAATTCTTCTTCTGGCCTGTTTGAGCAGTTTCCTTGATTCTGCTTTGGTTGATAAATCATGTTCCTCTGATGATTCTGGAACATGTTTTGGTTTTGGTAATTCCAGTGATTTGGGTGAGTATGAAAGTTCTGATAAATTTGGTAATTCTGATGATTCTGGTGACTTCTTATTTGACTCTGGTTCTGGTCCCAGAGTTGATTTTGATTCTGGTACCAGTATTTATTCTGATTCCGGCTCTAGAGTTGATTCTGATTCTGGTTCTAGTATCTGTGCTTCTGATACTGATTCCAGTTCCTGTTTTGATTCCAGTTCCTGTTTTGGTTCCAGTTCCTGTTTTGGTTCTGGTTCTAGTTTTGAGTCTGGTTCCAGTTTTGGTTCTGATTCCGATTCCAGTTCTGGTTGGGTTGACCAGACCTTCTTCTATAAGACTCAGATTGCCTTTGTCTTGATGTAGCAGGAACATAAACCTTCTTCTGCTTGTGCATTGCCAACATCCATTGTCTAGGCACCATTGTTGGTGTCTCCTTCTGGTTGCTCAGAACATCTACAACATAGACAATTTGATCTTTTGGTACCCAAAACTGATTGGGTCCAGGTTTGTTAGTCTTAACAGTTCTCTGATCTTGTTCAGATTTTACCATTGGACAAGATAATTCAGAGTGACCTTTCTTAGCATAGACAATACATAAAACATCAGAATAAACCGTTTTATTTTCAGTACTTGTTTCTGTAAAACCAAGACCTCTCTTTCCAGAGTTGCTGTTTCCATAAATCATAGATGCATACTTACTTATTTCCATTCCATTTGAAATAAAGTTTTGAAAAAATTGCTCATGCATATCAGATTTACAAACAGTCTCAGAATTGGAACAATTATTATTTTTCAGAGTTTGCTTTTCAGACTTGAGTCTTGCAACTTCAGTTTTCAAATCTTTGATTTCAGTTGCATACTCAGAAATTCGATTCTTTGAAACTTGGACCTCTTTGGTTAGATTTTTCTTATCTTCCCTAAGAGTTTTCATTTTTAAAGATATCTTATTATTTGCATTTAACAAGTCCTTTAAAGTATCAATTAATTCAGGTTTAGAAAGATCAGAAAATACCTCACTGTCTTCATCTTCTGATTCTGTTTCAGAGCAGTATTCAGAACCTGAATTTGTATGAGCCATCAAAGACAGAATTGTTTCCTCTGATGTGCTTCCAGACTTGCCTGAGTGATTGCTTCTATCACTCTTCCTTTTGCCTGTTTTCCTTCTGGAATTCATGCTTTTATGAAGACCAGAAGCAGACCTGATGTGAGCCATCTTTGGTGTTTCTGCCTCTTCTTCATCAGAAGATTCTTCATCTGATTCGGATACATCTGAGGCAGCCATCAGACCTTTCTTTCTATATCTGGAACTTTTCTTATGCTGTTTGCCTTTTTCCAGATTAGGACATTCTGACTTGATATGTCCAGGTTTATTGCATCCATAACAAACAATATTCTTCTTGTCAGATTCTTCCTTATCCTTGCTGTTATGTTTCTTTCTGAAGTTTCTTTTCTTCCTGTTTTCCCAGATCTTAACCATCTTTTTGGTTAAGTATGCCATATCATCACAGTCACTCTCACTATCCTCTGATTCTGATTCTGCCTTTGCAACTTTCTTCTGTTTCGATTTCAGAGCCAGATTCTTCTTCTTCTTAGGTTCATCTTCTTCTAGTTCTATTTCATGAGACCTGAGTGAGCTGATCAGATCTTCCAGCGTCAAGGTACTCAGATCCTTAGCTTCCTGTATTGCAGTAACCTTTGGTCTCCACCTTTTTGGTAGATTTCTCAGAATTTTCCAGACATGATCGTTAGTGGTATAGCTTTTGTTTAATACTTTCAGTCCTGATACCAAAATCTAGAATCTGCAGAACATTGTGTCAATGTCTTCATCCTCTTCCATCTGGAACAGCTCATACTTTCTGACCAATACGTTAGCCTTTGTCTGTTGAACCTGCTTTGTTCCTTCATAGGTCAGAACCAGACTATCGAATATACTCTTTGCTGTTTCTTTATTTGTGCATCTATCAAATTCCTTGAATGTGATTGCACTGACCATGATGGTTCTAGACTTGTGATGAAGTTTGTGTAATCTGCTCTGATCTCGTGTCATATCATCCAAGTCTAATTCTTTAGTTGGATCTTCTGGATCAGTTGGTGCAGTGTATCCTTTAACTATCATCTTCCATAGTTTAGGATCTTGAGATATGACAAAGCTTCTCAGTCTGTCCTTCCAATACTCAAACCTTTCTCCATCAAATATTGGTGGTCTGTTGATGTTGTTTACCAATTCTTCTGACATATTGAACCCCTTGGACCTTTCCTCAAACACTGTTAAGTGCTCAGCCTTGAGACCGAGCTCTGATGCTAATTGAAGGTGCAAACACGAGAAGAGGGGTTGAATTGTGTTTGACTTAACTTGAAACTTTTCCTGTTTTAATACTTTCAAAACAAAACTTGAAGTATAATTAAAACAGAGTTAGCAGCGGATAAAAATAAAAATAAAAACTCACAGATTTTATACTGGTTCACCGTTAACGAGGCTACGTCCAGTCCCTTCGCCTTGAAGGATTTCACTAAGTCAATCTTGAATTACAACCTTGCTAGTGACCCTCCAAGTCAGTCTTCTCAAATAGTCTAACAATCCTAGACTTCTTTAAGGAAAAACAACTCCTATTCTTCAGCCAATCTGACACCCCAGATTGTAGAAGAAATCACAACATTATGAATTTAATTGCCAAGTAACCTGCTACCTCTACTGTCTCCAACAGCTTGTAGACTCTACTTCAACAACTTAGAATTGAGACAGTGGAACGAAAACAACAAGAGTACTTGCTTTAAAAACTGAGACTCAACAATTGACTTATATGAAAATTCGAGAGTGTTTGCTTTTGAAGTGTATGACCCTTTTGTGATTTTCGATTCTTGAGTATTCTGCCTTGAGCCTCCTTTTATAGATGAAAATTAAGGTTTCTTCCATGATCAAATTCGAGCTGAATCTTGCTGGATTCTCTTCCAAAAATAACTTGACTAATTGGGCTTTATTTAAATAAAAACATATCTTTAGATTCTCTTTCAAAATAACTGGCCAATTAAATCTGTTGGTTGTTCCCGCCAATGCTCCTGGCTTCCATGCTACTCCACTTTATTTTAATAACCAATCTTTTTACCACTTTAATTAAAATAACTTGCAATCTCCATTGTTGATCAATTCTTGACCATCAGAATTTTGAGCGTTAGTCCACGTTTGGTACAAGCTAAATGATATCCTGTGATCCTCTGAATTCGGCCATCCCAGGACCACACTTCCTGACCCTCTGATCTTCTGATTTCGGCCAGCCTGGATGCGCCCCTGTTATGCTGAATTCTCCTGGATTCGGCCATTTCTGGTGTTGCACATTCTGTCCCTCTGATTTCGGCCAACACTGGGCCATGGTCTGATTTTCTGATCTGGACCATCACTGGACTCAAAAAATTATTTCTGAACCATTGATCTGCAAGTCTTTACTCTGATCTGGACAGATTCTGGATTTTGGTCTGGAACAAACTGAAATTAACTTGAACAAAAAATATTTCAGTCTGGACATTTTACCTTTAATTTTGAACCAGGTCTGGGTTGATTCTGGAACTCATTTCTTTTGTTCTGGACTTAGTT
>JBBPBO010001986.1:1009137-1035118 GCA_037974295.1 Cicer cuneatum
CTTTATTTGTGCATCTATCAAATTCCTTGAATGTGATTGCACTGACCATGATGGTTCTAGACTTGTGATGAAGTTTGTGTAATCTGCTCTGATCTCGTGTCATATCATCCAAGTCTAATTCTTTAGTTGGATCTTCTGGATCAGTTGGTGCAGTGTATCCTTTAACTATCATCTTCCATAGTTTAGGATCTTGAGATATGACAAAGCTTCTCAGTCTGTCCTTCCAATACTCAAACCTTTCTCCATCAAATATTGGTGGTCTGTTGATGTTGTTTACCAATTCTTCTGACATATTGAACCCCTTGGACCTTTCCTCAAACACTGTTAAGTGCTCAGCCTTGAGACCGAGCTCTGATGCTAATTGAAGGTGCAAACACGAGAAGAGGGGTTGAATTGTGTTTGACTTAACTTGAAACTTTTCCTGTTTTAATACTTTCAAAACAAAACTTGATGTATAATTAAAACAGAGTTAGCAGCGGATAAAAATAAAAATAAAAACTCACAGATTTTATACTGGTTCACCGTTAACGAGGCTACGTCCAGTCCCTTCGCCTTGAAGGATTTCACTAAGTCAATCTTGAATTACAACCTTGCTAGTGACCCTCCAAGTCAGTCTTCTCAAATAGTCTAACAATCCTAGACTTCTTTAAGGAAAAACAACTCCTATTCTTCAGCCAATCTGACACCCCAGATTGTAGAAGAAATCACAACATTATGAATTTAATTGCCAAGTAACCTGCTACCTCTACTGTCTCCAACAGCTTGTAGACTCTACTTCAACAACTTAGAATTGAGACAGTGGAACGAAAACAACAAGAGTACTTGCTTTAAAAACTGAGACTCAACAATTGACTTATATGAAAATTCGAGAGTGTTTGCTTTTGAAGTGTATGACCCTTTTGTGATTTTCGATTCTTGAGTATTCTGCCTTGAGCCTCCTTTTATAGATGAAAATTAAGGTTTCTTCCATGATCAAATTCGAGCTGAATCTTGCTGGATTCTCTTCCAAAAATAACTTGACTAATTGGGCTTTATTTAAATAAAAACATATCTTTAGATTCTCTTTCAAAATAACTGGCCAATTAAATCTGTTGGTTGTTCCCGCCAATGCTCCTGGCTTCCATGCTACTCCACTTTATTTTAATAACCAATCTTTTTACCACTTTAATTAAAATAACTTGCAATCTCCATTGTTGATCAATTCTTGACCATCAGAATTTTGAGCGTTAGTCCACGTTTGGTACAAGCTAAATGATATCCTGTGATCCTCTGAATTCGGCCATCCCAGGACCACACTTCCTGACCCTCTGATCTTCTGATTTCGGCCAGCCTGGATGCGCCCCTGTTATGCTGAATTCTCCTGGATTCGGCCATTTCTGGTGTTGCACATTCTGTCCCTCTGATTTCGGCCAACACTGGGCCATGGTCTGATTTTCTGATCTGGACCATCACTGGACTCAAAAAATTATTTCTGAACCATTGATCTGCAAGTCTTTACTCTGATCTGGACAGATTCTGGATTTTGGTCTGGAACAAACTGAAATTAACTTGAACAAAAAATATTTCAGTCTGGACATTTTACCTTTAATTTTGAACCAGGTCTGGGTTGATTCTGGAACTCATTTCTTTTGTTCTGGACTTAGTTACATGCCCTGAATCATGCCATCTTATGGTCTGGGCCAAATCTGGATTGATCCTCTTGTTCTGGACTCGTAAACATACCTTCTGGTCAAGTCTGGAACAAGTTTGGGCTGTGTAATTTTTCACTGCCAGGCCATCTTCTAGTCAGAATAACTTCTGGAATAAAATTATTTCTTTACTCTACAAGTCTTTACTCTGATCTGGACAGATTCTGAATTTTGGTCTGGAACAAACTGAAATTAACTTGAACAAAAAATATTTCAGTCTGGACATTTTACCTTTAATTTTGAACCAGGTCTGGGTTGATTCTGGAACTCATTTCTTTTGTTCTGGACTTAGTTACATGCCCTGAATCATGCCATCTTATGGTCTGGGCCAAATCTGGATTGATCCTCTTATTCTGGACTCGTAAACATACCTTCTGGTTAAGTCTAGAACAAGTCTGGGCTGTGTAATTTTTCACTGCCAGACCATCTTCTAGTCAGAATAACTTTTGGAATAAAATTGATATTTGATTCCTGTTTGTCTTGATCAACTATCCTTCTGGTCGGCTTTCCAATGATATGATCCATGTTTCATTCTGAATTTTATTCCTTCTGATATGTGCCATCAAATATATCTTCTGGTCATGGTTTGACATTCCTGGAGTATTTTCTGGTCATTCCAGAATTCATTTTCTGGAATCCTTTAATCTTCAGCTTCTGATTTCTTCAGTTTCTGGGGTATTTAACTTAATAATTCAAAGTACAAAATAAGTTTATATTGAGTACATTTGTAAGCATCAAAATCCTAAGACTTAGAACCAACTTGGTTCCAACACTAAGTCTGTCATACTATGCCCTTGGTGCTTGTTTTAAACCATATAAAGACCTTTTAAGTTTGAAAACATGGTCTGGAAAATCAGAATTTTCAAAACCAGAGGGCTGTTTGACATAGACTTCTTCACTTATGTAGCCATTTAAGAATGCACTTTTGATATCCATTTGATACAGCATTATATCATGATTAGCAGCAAATGATAAGAGAATTCTAAATGCTTCTAACCTTGCCACTGGAACAAAAGTCTCAGTGTAATCCATACCTTTCTGTTGACTGTATCCTTAAGCTACAACTTCACCCTTTTCATTGAATTTGTTTCTGAATACCTACTTGGTTCCAATAATGCTTCTGTTTGGTCTGGATACCAGATCCCAAACATCATTCCTTTGAATTTCATTCAGCTCTTCTTCCATTGCAAGTATCCAACCTTCCTCTGCCAAAACATCATCAACAATGCTTGGTTCGCATCAGCTTCTGGTTCTGTAACAGCTTTTGATTCTGATGAATCAACTTCTTGTTCTGGTGAATCGGTAACAGCTTTAGATTCTGGTAAATATCCAGATTTCTCTTATGACTTATCTTGGCTGTTTCTGGCTTGATCAGATTTATCTTTTGAAGATTTGTCATGTGTTACTGACTTGCTTGTATCCTTTACCTTTCCAGGTACTTCTGTTTCTTGTGCTTCTGCTCCCTGCACTATTTTTTATCTTGCTTTGATTTGTTAAGATCAAGCAGTTTGTCATTTTACATAATGCAAATCAAATAAGTTAAAATTTAACTCAATACAGCCAAACCATTCGTTCTGCTTCTGCTCCCTTTGGTTCTGATGAACCTGTACTATCTTTATGTTGCTTTGATTTGTCAAGCAGTTTGTCATATACCATAATATAAATCAATTAATTTAAAAATGAACTTAGTACAGCCAAACCATTAATTCTGCTTCTGGTGGTTTCTGTTTGTTTTTGAAACCATTGGAATGCTGTTTCTTCTGAGTGTTCAATTCGTGTGAATCATCTGGTTCTTCTGACAGTTTTGAAAACCTGCAGAATACTTATCTAGCTTTGATTTGTTAAGATCAAGCTTCTGGTTATCACTGTAAACATAAATATTAAATAATAGTATTTATAGCAAGATGTAGCCTCAGTTTTACTCTGAAAATCCTTTTGCTTCTGATTTTCAGACTCCTAATCTATATGTTCTGAGATTACATGGTTTGGATGAGGGAATTTGAATTCCCTTCCAGGTTTGTAGTCTTGATGAATCTCACTGGAGTGTTTGAAGAACTCTCCTGATTCTGATTCCTTAATTTCTGCTTTGGCTCATACACCATGTTCCTCTGGTGATTCTGGTAATTATACTGATTCTGATAATTAGAGTAGTTCTGATGATCATACCTCAACCTTTGATACTGATACCTGTTCAGGTTCTGGTACTGATTTTGATTCTGATTCTGATTCTGGTTGCAGTGTTGATTCTGGTTCCAGTTTCTATGCCTCTAGTTCTGGTTTTGGTTCCAGTGTTGGTTCTGGTTCCAGTTCCTATACCTCTGATACTGGTTCTGGTTCCAGTTCCTCCTATGATTTTGGTTCTGGTTCTGATAGTTATTGTGTTGACCAGTTCTTCTTCTACCAGAGTCATTTGGCTTCTGTTTGGTAGATGTTGGAACATAAACCTTCTTATGCTTGTGCATTGCCAACATCCATTGTTGGTGTCTCCTTCTAGTTGCTCAGAACATCTGCAACATAGACAATTTGATCTTTTGGTACCCAGAACTGATTGGGTCCAGGTTTGTTAGTCTTAACAGCTCTTTGATCTTGTTCAGATATTACCATTGGACAAGATAATTCAGAGTGACCTTTCTTAGCACAAACAATGCATAAAACATCAGAATGAACAACTTTACTTTCACGAATCGTTTCTGTAAAACCAAGACCTCTCTTTCCAGTGTTACTGTTTCCATAAATCATAGATGCATATTTACTTCTTTCCATTCCATTAGAAATAAAGTTTTGAAAAAATTGTTCATGCATATCAGATTCACAAACAGTTTTGGAAGTGGAACATATATTACTTTTGAGAGTTTGGTTTTTAGATTTGAGTCTTGCAACTTCAGTTTTAAAATCTTTGTTTTCAGTTGCATACTCAGAATTTCGATTCTTTAAAACTTGGACTACTTTGGTTAGATTTTTCTTATCTTCCCTAAGATTTTTCAGTTTTAAAGACCTCTTATTGTTTGCATTTAACAAGTCTTTTAAAGTCTCAATTAATTCAGTTTTAGAGAGATCAGAAAATACCTCACTATCTTCATCTTCTGATTCTGTTCCAGAGCCTGAGCCGTATTCAGAACTTGTGTTTGTATGAGCCATCAGAGACAAAATTGCTTCCTCTGATGTGCTTCCAGACTTGCCTGAATGATTGCTTCGATCATTCTTCCTTCTGCCTGTTTTCCTTCTTGAACTTATGCCTTTATGAGGTCCAGAAGCAGACCTGATGTGAGCCATCACTGCTGTTTCTGCCTCTTCTTCATCATATGATTCTTCTTCTGATTCTGATACATCCCAGGCAGCCATCAGACCCTTCTTTCTGTATCTGGAACTCTTCTTGTGCTGTTTTCCTTTTTCCAGATTAGGACATTCTGACTTGATATGTCCCGGTTCATTGCATCCATAACAAACAAGATTCTTCTTGTCAGATTCTTCCTTTCCTCTGTTGTTATGTTTCTTCCTGAAGTTTCTTTTCTTCCTGTTTTCCCAGATCTTAACCATCTTTTTGGTTAAGTAAGCCATATCATCACAGTCACTGTCACTATCCTCTGATTCTGATGCTGCCTTTGCAGTTTTCTTCTGTTTCGACTTCAGAGCCAGATTCTTCTTCTTCTTTGGTTCATCTTCTTCCAGTTCTATTTCATGAGACCTGAGTGAGCTGATCAGGTCTGCAAGCCTTAAGGTTTTCAGATATTTGGCTTGCTGAACTGCAGTAACCATTGGTCTCCACCTTTTTGGTAAACTTCTTAGAATCTTACTGACATGATCTGCAGTGGTATAGCTTTTGTTTAATACTTTTAAACCTGATACCAGAGTCTGGAATCTGCTGAACATTGTTTCAATGTCTTCATCCTCTTCCATCTTGAACAGCTCATACTTTCTGACTAATATGTTAGCCTTTGCTTCTTGAACCTGCTGGGTTCATTCATAGGTCAGAACCAGACTGTCGAATATGCTCTTTGCTATTTCTTTATTTGTGCATCTATCAAATTCCTTGAATGTGATTGCATTGACCATGATGTTTCTGGACTTGTGATGAAGTTTGTGTAATCTTCTCTGATCTGGTGTCATATCATCCATGTCTAATTCTTTAGTTGGATATTCTGGATCAGTTGGTGCAGTGTATCCTCTGACTATCATCTTCCATAGTTCATGATCTTGAGATATGACAAAGCTTCTCATTCTGTCCTTCCAATATTCAAACCTTTCTCCATCAAACAGTGGTGGTCTGTTGATGTTGTTTCCCAATTCTTCTGACATATTGACCCCCTTGGACCTTTCCTCAAACACTGTTAAGTGCTCAGCCTTGAGACCGAGCTCTGAGGCCAAATGAAGGTGCAAACACGAGAAGGGGGGTTGAATTGTGTTTGACTTAACTTGAATACTTTTCCTGTTTTTATACTTTTAAAACAAAACTTGATGTATAATTAAAAACAGAGTTAGCAGCGGATAAAAGTAAAAATAAAACTCACAGTTTTTATACTGGTTCACCGTTAACGAGGCTACGTCCAGTCCCTTCACCTTGAAGGATTTCACTAATTCAAACCTTGAATTACAACCTTGCTACTGACCCTGCAAGTCATTCTTCTCAAACAGTCTAGCAATCCTAGATTTCTTTGAGGAATGCAGCTCATGTCTTCAGCCAATCTGACAATCCCAGATTGTAGAAGAAATCACAACACTATAAATCTAATTGCCAAGTAACCTGCTACCCTTTCTGACTCCCTCAGATTGTAGACTCTACTTCAACAACTTAGATTTAACACACAACACTATGAATCTAATATCCAAGTAACCTGCTACCCCTACTGACTCCCTCAGCTTGTAGACTCTACTTCAACAACTTAGATTTGACACAGTGGAAGGAAAATAACACGAGTACTTGCTTCTTGAAAGCTGGAACTCATAATTTACTTCTATGAAAATTTGAGAGTGGTTGCTTTGGAAGTGTATGACTCTTTTGTGATTTTCGATTCTGAGCATTCTGCCTTGAGCCTCCTTTTATAGATGCAGATTTGGGCCTCTTCCAAGCTTAATTTCGAACTGAATCTTGCTGGAATCTCTTGCAAAAATAACTTGACCAATTGGGCTTTATTTAAATAAAAAACACATCTTTTTAAGCCTCAAATTTCTTTCAAAAACTTACTAGCGAATCAAATCTGTGCATTGCTTCCCGCCACAGCTTCTGACTTCCATGCTACTCCACTTTAATTTATAACAAATCTTTAATAATACTTTGATAAAAATAACATAAGATCTTCACCTTTAATCCCCATGATCAAATCTGCACCCTTAGATCTTCATGCGATATTCCACAACTGGACCAGCCGAATTGATATGCTGTGATCCTCTGATTTCGGCCATTCCTGGACCACTCTTCCTAACCCTCTGATCTTCAATTTCGGCCTTCCCTGGACGCGCACCTGATATGCTAAAATCCTCTGAATTCGGCCTTTGCTGGACTGCACAGTCTGTCCCTCTGATTTCGGCCACCACTGGGCCATGGTCTGATTTTATGATCTGGACCATCACTGTTAATTATTTCTGAACCATTGATCTGGAAGTTTTTACTCTGATCTGGACAGATTCTGGACTTTGGTCTGGAACAAACTGAAATTAACTTGAACAAAAAATATTTCAGTCTGGACATTTTACCTTTAATTTTGGACCAGGTCTGGATTGATTCTGGAACTCATTTCTTTTGGTCTGGACTTAGTTCCATGCCCTGAATCATGTTATCTTATGGTCTGGCCAAATCTGGATTGATCCTCTTGTTCTGGACTCATAAACATACCTTCTGGTCAAGTCTGGAACAAGTCTAGACTGTGTAATTTTTCACTGCCAGGCCATATTCTGGTCAGAATAACTTCTGGAATAAAATTGATATTTGATTCCTGTTTGTATGGAACAACTCTCCTTCTGGCAGGCTTTCCATTGATATGATCCATGTTTCCTTCTGATTTTTCTTCATTCTGATCTGGGCCAGCAAAGATATCTTCTGGTCAATCCAGAATTCATTTTTCTGGAATCCTTTGATCTCTGCTTCTGTTTCCTTCAGTTTCTGGGGCATTTAACTTAATAATTCAAAGTACAAAATAAGTTTACATTGAGTACATTTGTAAGCATCAAAATCCTAAGTACTTAGAACCAACTTGGTTCCAACAATCTCCCCCTTTTTGATGATGACAAAACCTTAACTTATTTTGCTAACCTATGACTCGAAGACTTTGAATTACTCCCCCTCAGACCAATCTCTCCCCCTAAGTATGATACTCTCCTTTTCAACTCCTTCTTTGTTCTCTCTTTCCAGGTTTTTAGTCTTGATGAATCTCACTGGAGAGTTTGAAGAACTCTCTTGATTCTGATTCTTTAATTTCTGTTATGGCTCATACACTATATTCCTCTGGTGATTCTGGAACTTATGGTGATTCTGATAATCATACTTATTTTGATAATTAAAGTAGTTCTGATGATCATACCTCAACCTTTGATATTGATACCTGTTCAGGTTCTGGTATTGATTCTAATTATGATTTTGGTTCCATTTTCTGTGCTTCTGGTACTGGTTCCAATTCTGGTTCTGGTTCCAGTTCCTATTCCTCTGATACTGGTTCCAGTTCTTGTTCTGATACGAGTGATATCCATGATATTTCCTGTTCCTCCTATAATTCTGGTTCTGGTTCTGATAGGTATTGTGTTGACCAGTTCTTTTTCTACCAGAGTCACTTTGCTTCTGTTTGGTAGATGTTGGAACATAAACCTTCTTCTGCTTGTGCGTTGCCAACATCCATTGTCCAGGCACCATTGTTGGTGTCTCCTTCTGGTTGCTCAGAATATCTGTAACATAGACAATTTGATCTTTTGGTACCTAGAACTGATTGGGTCCAGGTTTGTTAGTTGTAACACCTCTCTGATCTTGTTCAGATTTTACCATTGGACAAGATAATTCAGAGTGACCTTTCTTGGCACAAACACTACATAAAACATCAGAATGAACAACTTTATTTTCAGTAATTGTTTCTGTAAAACCAAGACCTCTTTTTCCAGAGTTACTGTTTCCATAAATCATAGATGCATTTTTACTTCTTTCCATTCCATTGGAAATAAAGTTTTGAAAAACTTGCTCATGCATATCAGATTTACAAACAGTTTCAGAAGTGGAACAATTATTACTTTTCATAGTTTAGTTTTCAGATTTGAGTCTTGCAACATCTGTTTTAAAATTTTTGGTTTCAGTTTCATACTCATAATTTCGATTCTTTAAAACTTGGATTTCTTTGGTTAGATTTTCCTTATCATCCCTAAGAGTTTTCAGTTTTAAAGACCTTTTATTGTTTGCATTTAACAAGTCTTTTAAAGTCTCAATTAATTCAGATTTAGACAGATCAAAAAATACCTCATTGTCTTCATCTTTTGATTCTGTTCCAGAGCCTGAGCTATATTCAGAACTTGAGTTGGTATGAGCCATCAGAGACAAAATTGTTTCCTCTGATGTGCTTCCAGATTTGCCAGAATGATTGCTTTGATCATTCTTCCTTCTGCCTGTTTTCCTTCTGGAATTCGTGCCTTTATGAGGTCCAGAAGCAGATTTGATGTGAGCTATCTTTGTTGTTTCTGCCTCTTCTTCATCAGAAGATTCTTCCTCTGATTCTGATACATCCCAGGCAGCCATCAGACCTTTCTTTCTGTATTTGGAACTCTTCTTGTGTAGTTTTCCTTTTTCCAGATTTGGACAGTCTGACTTGATATGTCCAGGTTCATTGCATCCATAGCAGATGATGTTCTTCTTGTCAGATTCTTCCTTGCTGTTATGTTTCTTCTGGGAACCTCTCCTCTTTCTGTTTTCCCAGATCTTAACCATCTTTTTGGTTAAGTAAGCCATATCATCACAGTCACTGTCACTATCCTCTGATTCTGATGCTGCCTTTGCAGCTTTCTTCTGTTTCGACTTCAGAGCCAGATTCTTCTTCTTCTTTGGTTCATCTTCTTCCAGTTTTATTTCATGAGACCTGAGTGAGCTGATCAGGTCTTCAAGCCTTAAGGTTTTCAGATCTTTGGCTTGCTCAACTGCAGTAACCATTGGTCTCCACCTTTTTGGTAAACTTCTTAGAATCTTACTGACATGATCTGCAGTGGTATAGCTTTTGTTTAATACTTTTAAACCTGATACCAGAGTCTGGAATCTGCTGAACATTGTTTCTGTAACACCCCGAGTTTAAAACACAGCGCGGGTGCATTTTTTTTTTGAATTTAATAATTGAAATGAGTTTTCCCAAAATTATTTCAAAGGAATTAAAATAAAGTTCTTCGTAAAATAGTACGATATAGATTAATCGATGAACGTAAATCAATTACTTCATCAGGATTATCACTAAGTACTTATCTTGGAAATTAGTTTTTAAACATTAATACATCCCAAAATATCATTGTCATAATACATCAACAATAAATATCAGAGTACATGATTCAGCGGAAAATAGTACAGTATTTCCAAAATAAGACAAATTACAATTTCAACCCAAAAACCTAATACATTAAGTCTAACTGATCATGCGCTGAAGCTGTAGTAGCACGAATTCCCTCCGCATCCCACGCAAGTCTCCTCTGACTCTGCAGCTCGCTTCGACGTAACCTCCTCCTCCTCCTCGTCATACAGGGAAGGGTCGGTCTCCTCCGAAGTCAAGTCAATACACACTCGTGGCCGCTTTGGCGTTGCCGGAATCTCGTAGCAATCATCGGAAATCCTAGATGGACCCGGAATCTCAGTCGCTACTGGTCTCAACTCATCACGCTTCTCTACCGCATCAGACTCATGTATCTCTCTTCCAATCACAGGGTTGGGAGTCACCACTCCTACAGTGGCCTCCGCCTCAACCCCTTCAGTAGGCTCCTCAGCATCATCAAAAACTCCGTGCGCCTCTAACACCAGGCGGGACGGCACGGGAAAATCTATGCTCGCATGCGTGCGCTCTACGAAGTCTTCCACGCCGTCGGTCCTACTTGTCCGCTCCAGCCAACCCGTATAAGTCGCCCTGCTTGAGAGGGGGTCAAAAGCCCAAGCAGTGCGCGAGTAGCGATCAAGGAAATTCAATGACGTTTCCGTCGTTCGGGTGCCCACGGGCGGCGTGGGTTTGGGAGGCATCTGAGGGAAAAGCCCAAAGTCCACAATATAATAGCAAGGGGGTCACCAACCGAAAATAACAAATATTCACATAGCATGTATTACACAGCAACGATTATAATCATGGTATAACGTATGATGATGAGGAAAATAAAAATGCTCATTTGAAAATTTATGACTTTCATGTCTTTTCAAAACAGCAGTCAATGATTATGAAGTATGCGGTAAGTACAAACACACGTCAACAAAACACAATCATTAATTCAGAATTTCAGATTTCTGGACAGCACTCACACACATTAATTTCCAACATACATCATATAAACAATCGTGACACACCGGTCAAATCCCTCAATGTAATGCATATATGCTCATGCATAATTTTCTTGGAATCACCAAGGTGCAGTTGCTCGACAGAACAGCACATCTCAAGGGCCCTCATGACCAGGGTGCAATCCTCAACAGATCAGCACCAGTGCAGACGCTCAACAGTCCAGCACATCGTGCAGTCGCTCAACAGACCAGCACGTTTGACATCACCCAAGGTACAATCGCTCAACAAATCAGTACCTAGTGCAGACGCTCAACAGTCCTGCAGTCGTGCAATCGCTCAACAGATCAGCACGGGGTTGCGCATTTCAGGGTATAGACGCTCAACAGTCCAGTACCAGTGCAGACACTCAACAGTCCAGCACTTATATACCAAAGTACAATCGCTCAACAGATCAGTACCTAGTGCAGACGCTCAACAGTCCAGCACTCGTGCAATCGCTCAACAGATCAGCACGTGGTTGCGCATTACTCTGTGGCCCATCGCGGGTACCACTTGACTATGCAATGCATGAATATGCAATGTTTCACTTCTCTAGAAACAGAATGCAAACTCAGAAAATTCATGCTCTTCATCATATTTAAATATTTCAGCACAATCATAAATAACAACATCACAATCATGAATTAAACAGTCCATTAATCATTCACACTTTGAAATGTTTTCCCAACCTCTCAAAAATTCAGACACAGTGTTTAAAACTTGGATTTTTCTGGGATTTACGAGTCTGTATTCAAATACAGAAGTCAAAAACAGTATAGAATCACTCTCTGTATTCGAATACAGCCCTCTGGTATTCGAATATAGAGGCAGATTTCAGTGCATAAATCAACCTCTTTCATTACATCAGTAATGTTTTTAAAACTTCATCACCACTACTTCAAAATCTCATCAAAAGTTCCACTTTAACTCACCACAGCATTCCCAGTATTCCCCAGACACTCAGGGTTTTCAAAACACTCTTAAAACTTGAAATTTTCTGAAAATTCAAATATGTATTCGAATACAGACCCCCTGTATTCGAATACAGAAGCAGGAAACTGCAATTTAACATTCTATATTCGAATACAGCATGACTGTAGTCGAATACAGGAGTTCAACCTTTTCTCCCATGTCACTTAAAGGTTTTCAAACATCTTTCTCTCCTCTTTAAAACCATTTCACAGACTTGTTTTCAAATCATTAAAACCTTCTCAGAGTTTCTCAACACTTCAAAACTCACATGACAGTGATTAAAACTTGTTTTTCTGGAAAACACGAATCTGTATTCGAATACAGCTTCATTGTATTCGAATACAGAAGCTAAAAACCGAGTTTCTGGAAAAACATGAATCTGTAGTCGAATACAGCATGCCTGTAGTCGACTATAGATGCGAATACAGTGTTAAAAATTTCACTTATGTATTCGAATACGACATGGTCGTAGTCGAATACAGAGGTTTAGTCAGAAGCAAAAATCCTTCTTCTGTATTCGACTACATGGGCTCGTAGTCGAATACAGGTTTTGAAAACTTAGGCAAAACAGAACTTGACAAGTTGTATTCGAATACACTCATGTTGTATTCGAATACACCTTCGAAAAACCAGTGAAATACTTACTGAAACATCTACACTTTTCAAACTATTTCTTGAAAAACGACAACCAAATATCAACACAGATTCTGCATTTTCCAGAAAACACTTCCCTAATTTAAAATCCCTTTTTCCTTTAAATCATCAACACCACCAGAATCATCACAAACAACCAGAATCAGAATCATAAATATCATCAAGATCACACAAGACATCCAGAATCAGAGTCATTTTAAACGGCCGTTTTAGTTTTTCCTTCCCTATTTTCTCTTCTCTGGTGGATTCCAGAACTCGTTCTTTTGTGATTCCGACAGCGGCCAGAGAATCCGAAAGAGAGGTGCAACACGAAGACTTCCCAGGAGGTCACCCATCCTAGTACTACTCTCGCCCAAGCACGCTTAACTGCGGAGTTCTCATGGGATCCGGTGCATTAGTGCTGGTATGATCGCACCTGTAAACTCATGCGTCGTAATTGAATATATGCGTTGCACTACAGAAAATACATACAAAAAAAGCCCCCGACTAATCGAAATCCATTCGAATCAAGGAAGAAACGACTTTGCGGACAAACGCAGCAGGAAATGCGGAAAACGATCGTCCGGTGTCAGATTGCCTATTATTAAACCTTTCCGGAAAGGGAATCGCGCCACAAACACATCTCATCGCTCTGCCATGAAATATGGGCTCCAGAACCGTTTTGCGCTCGTCTTGGGCCTCAAAACAGCTGTTTTAGTTTTTCCTTGCCTATTTTCTCTTCTCTGGTGGATTCCAGAACTCGTTCTTTTGTGATTCCGACAGCAGCCAGAGAATCCGAAAAAAGAGGTGCAACACGAGGACTTCCCAGGAAGTCACCCATCCTAGTACTACTGTCGCCCAAGCACGCTTAACTGTGGAGTTCTGATGGGATCCGGTGCATTAGTGCTGGTATGATCGCACCTGTAAACTCATGCGTCGTAATTGAATATATGCGTTGCACTACAGAAAATACATACAAAAAAAAGCCCCCGACTAATCGAAATCCATTCGAATCAAGTAAGAAACGACTTTGCGGACAAACGCAACAGGAAATGCGGAAAACGATCGTCCGGTGTCAGATTGCCTATTATTATACCTTTCCGGAAAGGGAATCGCGCCACAAACACACCTATTTTCCTTGCCTATTTTCTCTTCTCTGGTGGATTCCAGAACTCGTTCTTTTGTGATCCCGACAGCGGCCAGACAATCCGAAAATAGAGGTGCAACACAGAGGACTTCCCAGGAGGTCACCCATCCTAGTACTACTCTCGCCCAAGCACGTTTAACTGCGGAGTTCTGATGGGATCCAGTGCAATAGTGCTGGTATGATCGCACCTGTAAACTCATGCGTCGTAATTGAATATATGCGTTGCACTACAGAAAATACATACAAAAAAAACCCCGACTAATCAAAATCCATTCGAATCAAGGAAGAAACGACTTTGCGGACAAACGCAGTAGGAAATGAGGAAAACGATCGTCCGGTGTCAGATTGTCTATTATTATACCTTTCTGGAAAGGGAATCGCGCCACAAACACACCTCATCCCTCGACCATGAAATATGGGCTCAAGAACCGTTGAACTCGTTCTTTTGTGATTCTGACAGCGACCAGAGAATCCGAAAAAAGAGGTGCAACACGAGGACTTCCCAGGAGGTCACCCATCCTAGTACTAGTTTCGCCCAAGCACGCTTAACATCGGTGTTCTGATGGGATCCGGTGCATTAGTGCTGGTACGATCGCACCTGTAAACTCATGCGTCATAATTGAATATATGCGTTGCACTACAGAAAATACATACAAAAAAAAGCCCCCGACTAATCGAAATCCATTCGAATCAAGGAAGAAACGACTTTGCGGACAAACGCAGCAGGAAATGCGTAAAACGATCGTCCGGTGTCAGATTGCCTATTATTATAACTTTCAGGAAAGGGAATCGCGCCACAAACACAGTTCATCGCGCTGCCATGAAATATGGGCTCTAGAACCGTTTTGAGCTCGTCTTGGGCCTCAAAACGGCCGTTTTAGTTTTTCCTTGCCTATTTTCTCTTCTCTGGTGGATTCCAGAACTCGTTCTTTTGTGATCCCGACAGCGGCCAGAGAATCCGAAAAAAGAGATGCAACACAGAGGACTTCCCAGGAGGTCACCCATCCTAGTACTACTCTCGCCCAAGCACGCATAACTTCGGGGTTTTGATGGGATCCAGTGCATTAGTGCTGGTATGATCGCACCTGTAAACTCATGCGTCGTAATTGTGTAAACTCAGGCGTCGTAATTGAATATATGCGTTGCACTCAGAACATGCAGCAGGAAATGCGGAAAACGATCGTCCGGTGTTAGATTGCCTATTATTATACCTTTCCGGAAAGGGAATCGCACCACAAACACACCCCATCGCTCTGCCATGAAATATGGGCTCCAGAACCGTTTTGAGCTCGTCTTGGGCCTCAAAACGGCCGTTTTAGTTTTTCCTTGCCTATTTTCTCTTCTCTGGTGGATTCCAGAACTCGTTCTTTTGTGATTCCGACAGCGGCCAGAGAATCCGAAAAAAGAGCTGCAACACGAAGACTTCCCAGGAGGTCACCCATCCTAGTACTACTCTCGCCCAAGCACGCTTAACTGCGGAGTTCAGATGGGATCCGATGCATTAGTGCTGGTATGATCGCACCTGTAAACTCATGCGTCGTAATTGAATATATGCGTTGCACTACAGAAAATACATACAAAAAAAAGCCCCCGACTAATCGAAATCCATTCGAATCAAGGAAGAAACGACTTTGCGGACAATCGTAGCAGGAAATGCGGAAAACGATCGTCCGGTGTTAGATTGCCTATTATTATACCTTTCCGGAAAGGGAATCGCGCCACAAACACACCTCATCGCTCTGCCATGAAATATGGGCTCCAGAACCGTTTTGAGCTCGTCTAGGGCCTCAAAACGGCCGTTTTAGTTTTTCCTTGCCTATTTTCTCTTATCTGGTGGATTCCAGAACTCGTTTTTTGGTGATTCCGACAGCGGCCAGAGAATCAGAAAAAAGATGTGCAACACGAAGACTTCCCAAGAGGTCACCGATCCTAGTACTACTCTCGCCCAAGCACGCTTAACTGCGGAATTCTGATGGGATCCGGTGCATTAGTGCTGGTATGATCGCACCTGTAAACTCATGCGTCGTAATTGAATATTTGCGTTGCACTACAGAATATACATACAAAAAAAAGCCCCCGACTAATCGAAATCCATTCGAATCAAGGAAGAAACGACTTTGCGGACAAATGCAGTAGGAAATGCGGAAAACGATCGTCCGGTGTCAGACTGCCTATTATTATACCTTTCCGGAAAGGGAATCGCGCCACAAACACACCTCATCGCTCTGCCATGAAATATGGGCTCCAGAACCGTTTTGAGCTCGTCTTGGGCCTCAAAACGGCCGTTTTAGTTTTTCCTTGCCTATTTTCTCTTCTCTGGTGGATTCCAGAACTCGTTCTTTTGTGATTCCGACAGCGGCCAGAGAATCAGAAAAAAGAGGTGCAACTCAGAGGACTTCCCAGGAGGTCACCCATCCTAGCACTACTCTCGCCCTAGCACGCTTTTCTGCGGAGTTCTGATGGGATCCATTGCATTAGTGCTGGTATGATCGCACCTCTAAACTCATGCGTCGTAATTGAATATATGCGTTGCACTATAGAAGATGCAGCAGGAAATGCGGAAAACGATCGTCCGGTGTCAGATTGCATATTATTATACCTTTCCGGAAAGGGAATCGCGCCACAAACACAGCTCATCGCTCTGCCATGAAATATGGGCTCCAGAACGGTTTTGAGCTCGTCTTAGGCCTCAAAACGGCCGTTTTAATTTTTCCTTGCCTATTTTCTCTTCTCTGGTGGATTCCAGAACTCGTTCTTTTGTGATTCCGACAGCGGCCAGAGAATCCAAAAAAAGAGGTGCAACACGAGGACTTCCCAAGAGGTCAACCATCCTAGTACTACTCTCGCCCAAGAACGCTTAACTGCAGAGTTCTGATGGGATCCGGTGCATTAGTGCTGGTATGATCGCACCTGTAAACTCATGCGTCGTAATTGAATATATGCGTTGCACTACAGAAAATACATACAAAAAAAAGCCCCCGACTAATCGAAATCCATTTGAATCAAGGAAGAAACGACTTTGCGGACAAACGCAGCGCTTTGCCATGAAATATGGGCTCCAGAACCGTTGAAGTCGTTATTTTGTGATTCCGACAGCGGCCAGAGAATCCGAAAAAAGAGGTGCAACACGAGTATTTCCCAGGAGGTCACCCATCCTAGCACTACTCTCGCCCAAGCACGCTTAATTGCGGAGTTCTGATGGGATCCAGTGCATTAGTGGTGGTATGATCGCACCTGTAAACTCATGCGTCGTAATTGAATATATGCGTTGCACTACAGAAAATACATACAAAAAAAGCCCCCGACTAATCGAAATCCATTCGAATCAAGGAAGAAACGACTTTGCGGACAAACGCAGCAGGAAATGCGAAAAACGATCATCCGGTGTCAGATTGCCTATTATTAAACCTTTCCGGAAAGGGAATTGCGCCACAAACACACCTCATCGCTCTGCCATGAAATATGGGCTCTAGAACCGTTTTGAGCTCGTCTTGGGCCTCAAAACGGCCGTTTTAGTTTTTCCTTGCCTATTTTCTCTTCTCTGGTGGATTCCAGAACTCGTTCTTTTGTGATTCCGACAGCGGCCAGAGAATCAGAAAAAAGAGGTGCAACACGACGACTTCCCAGGAGGTCACCCATCCTCGTACTACTATCGCCCAAGAACACTTAACTGCAGAGTTCTGATGGGATCCGGTGCATTAGTGCTTGTATGATCGCACCTGTAAACTCATGCGTCGTAATTGAATATATGCGTTGCACTACAGAAAATACATACAAAAAAAAGCCCCCGACTAATCGAATCAAGGAAGAAACGACTTTGCGGACAAACACAGCAGGAAATGCGGAAAACGATCGTCCGGTGTCAGATTGCCTATTATTATACCTTTCCGGAAAGGGAATCGCGCCACAAACACACCTCATCACTCTGCCATGAAATATGGGCTCCAGAACTGTTTTGAGCTCGTCTTGGGCCTCAAAACGACCGTTTTAGTTTTTCCTTGCCTATTTTCTCTTCTCTGGTAGATTCCAGAACTCGTTCTTTTGTGATCCCGACAGCGGCCAGAGAATCCGAAAAAAAAGGTGCAACTCAGAGGACTTCCCAGGAGGTCACCCATCCTAGTACTACTCTCGCCCAAGCACGCTTGACTGCGGAGTTCTGATGGGATCCAGTGCATTAGTGCTGGTATGATCGCACCAGTAAACTCATGCGTCGTAATTGAATATATGCGTTGCACTACAGAAATTGCAGCAGGAAATGCGGAAAATGATCGTCCGGTGTCAGATTGCCTATTATTATACCTTTCCGGAAAGGGAATCGCGCCACAAACACACCTCATCGCTCTGCCATGAAATATGGGCTCCAGAACCGTTTTGAGCTCGTCTTGGACCTCAAAACGGCCGTTTTAGTTTTTCCTTGCCTATTTTATCTTCTCTTGTGGATTCCAGAACTCGTTCTTTTGTGATCTAGACAGCGGCCAGAGAATCCGAAAAAAGAGGTGCAGCACGAGGACTTCCCAGGAAGTCACCCATCCTAGTACTACTCTCGCCCAAGCACGCTTAGCTGCGGAGTTCTGATGGGATCCGGTGCATTAGTGCTGGTATGATCGCACCTGTAAACTCATGCGTCGTAATTGAATATATGTGTTGCACTACAGAAAATACATACAAAAAAAAGCCCCCGACTAATCGAAATCCATTCGAATCAAGGAAGAAACGACTTTGCGGACAAACGCAGCGCTCTGCCATGAAATATGGGCTCCAGAACCGTTGAACTCGTTATTTTGTGATTCCGATAGCGGCCAGAGAATCCGAAAAAAGAGGTGCAACACGAGTACTTCCCAGGAGGTCACCCATCCTAGCACTACTCTCGCCCAAGAACGCATTACTGCGGATTTCTGATGGGATCCAGTGCATTAGTGCTGGTATGATCGCACCTGTAAACTCATGCGTCGTAATTGAATTTATGCGTTGCACTACAGAAAATACATACAAAAAAAAGCCCCCGACTAATCGAAATCCATTCGAATCAAGGAAGAAACGACTTTGCGGACAAACGCAGCAAGAAATGCGGAAAACGATCGTCCGGTGTCAGATTGCCTATTATTATACCTCTCCGGAAAGGGAATCGCGCCACAAACACACCTCATCGCTCTACCATGAAATATGGGCTCCAGAACCGTTTTGAGCTCGTCTTGGGCCTCAAAACGGCCGTTTTAGTTTTTCCTTGCCTATTTTCTCTTCTCTGGTGGATTCCAGAACACGTTTTTTTGTGATTCCGACAGCGGCGAGAGAATCCAAAAAAAGAGGTGCATCACGAGGACTTCCCAAGAGGTCACCCATCCTAGTACTACTATCGCCCAAGAACGCTTAACTGCAGAGTTCTGATGCGATCCGGTGCATTAGTGCTGGTATGATTGCACCTGAAACTCATGCGTCGTAATTGAATATATGCGTTGCACTACAGAAAATACATACAAAAAAAAGCCCCCGACTAATCGAAATCCATTCGAATCAAGGAAGAAACGACATTGCGGACAAACGTAGTGCTCTCCCATGAAATATGGGCTCCAGAACCGTTGAAGTCGTTATTTTGTGATTCCGACAGCGGCCAGAGAATCCGAAAAAAGAGGTGCAACACGAGGACTTCCCAGGAGGTCAACCATCCTTGTACTACTCTCACCCAAGCACGCTTAACTGCGTAGTTTTGATGGGATCGGATGCATTAGTGCTGGTATGATCGCACCTGTAAACTCATGCGTCGTAATTCAATATATGCGTTGCACTACAGAAAATACATACAAAGAAAAGCCCCCGACTAATCGAAATCCATTCGAATCAAGGAAGAAACGACTTTGCGGACAAACGTAGCAAGAAATGCGGAAAACGATCGTCCGGTGTCAGATTGCCTATTATTATACCTCTCCGGAAAGGGAATCGCGCCACAAACACACCTCATCGCTCTGCCATGAAATATGGGCTCCAGAACCGTTTTGAGCTCGTCTTGGGCCTCAAAACGGCCGTTTTAGTTTTTCCTTGCCTATTTTCTCTTCTCTGGTGGATTCCAGAACTCGTTCTTTTGTGATTCCGACAGCGGCCAGAGAATCCGAAAAAAGAGCTGCAACACGAGGACTTCCAAGGAGGTCACCAATCCTAGTACTACTCTCGCCCAAGCACGCTTAACATCCGGTGCATTAGTGCTGGTATGATCGCACCTGTAAACTCATGCGTCGTAATTGAATATATGCGTTGCACTACAGAAAATACATACAAAAAAAAGCCCCCGACTAATCGAAATCCATTCGAATCAAGTAAGAAACGACTTTGCGGACAAACGCAGCACGAAATGCGGAAAACGATCATCGGGTGTCAGATTGCCTATTATTATACCTTTCCAGAAAGGGAATCGCGCCACAAACACACCTCATCGCTCTGCCGTGAAATATGGGCTCCAGAACCGTTTTGAGCTCGTCTTGGGCCTCAAAACGGCCGTTATAGTTTTTCCTTGCCTATTTTCTCTTCTCTGGTGGATTCCAGAAGTCGTTCTTTTGTGATTCCGACAGCGGCCAGAGAATCCGAAAAAAGAGGTGCAACACGAGGACTTCGCAGGAGGTCACCCATCCTTGTACAACTCTCGCCCAAGCACGCTTAACTGCAGAGTTCTGATGGGATCGGATGCATTAGTGCTGATATGATCGCACCTGTAAACTCATGCGTTGTAATTGAATATATGCGTTGCACTACAGAAAATACATACAAAAAAAGCCCCCGACTAATCGAAATCCATTCGAATCAAGGAAGAAACGACTTTGCGGACAAACGCAGAAGGAAATGCGGAAAACGATCGTCCGGTGTCAGATTGCCTATTATTATACCTCTCCTGAAAGGGAATCGCGCCACAAACACACCTCATCGCTCTGCCATGAAATATGGCCTCCAGAACCATTTTGAGCTCGTCTTGGGCCTCAAAACGGCCGTTTTAGTTTTTCCTTGCCTATTTTCTCTTCTCTGGTGGATTCCAGAACTCGTTCTTTTGTTGATTCTTAAAGCGGCCAGAGAATCCGAATAAAGAGCTGCAACACGAGGACTTCCCAGGAGGTCACCAATCCTAGTACTACTCTCGCCCAAGCACGCTTAACTGCGGAGTTCTGATGGGATCCGGTGCATTAGTGCTGGTATGATCGCACCTGTAAACTCATGCGTCGTAATTGAATATATGCGTTGCACTACAGAAAATACATACAAAAAAAAGCCCCCGACTAATCGAAATCCATTCGAATCAAGTAAGAAACGACTTTGCGGACAAACGCAGCAGGAAATGCGGAAAACGATCGTCCGGTGTCAGATTGCCTATTATTATACCTTTCCGGAAAGGGAATCGCGCCACAAACACACCTCATCGCTCTGCTGTGAAATATGGGCTCCAAAACCGTTTTGAGCTCGTCTTGGGCCTCAAAACGGCCGTTTTAGTTTTTCCTTGCCTATTTTCTCTTCTCTGGTGGATTCCAGAAGTCGTTCTTTTGTGATTCCGACAGCGGCCAGAGAATCCGAAAAAAGAGGTGCAACACGAGGACTTCGCAGGAGGTCACCCATCCTTGTACTACTCTCGCCCAAGCACGCTTAACTGCAGAGTTCTGATGGGATCAGATGCATTAGTGTTGATATGATCGCACCTGTAAACTCATGCGTCGTAATTGAATATATGCGTTGCACTACAGAAAATACATACAAAAAAAGCCCCCGACTAATCGAAATCCATTCGAATCAAGGAAGAAACAACTTTGCGGACAAACGCAGCAGGAAATGCGGAAAACGATCGTCCGGTGTCAGATTGCCTATTATTATACCTCTCCTGAAAGGGAATCGCGCCACAAACACACCTCATCGCTCTGCCATGAAATATGGGCTCCAGAACCGTTTTGAGCTCGTCTTGGGCCTCAAAACAGCCGTTTTAGTTTTTCCTTGCCTATTTTCTCTTCTCTGGTGGATTCCAGAACTCGTTCTTTTGTGATTCCGACAGCGGCCAGAGAATCCGAAAAAAGAGCTGCAACACGAGGACTTCCCAGGAGGTCACCAATCCTAGTACTACTCTCGCCCAAGCACGCTTAACTGCGGAGTTCTGATGGTATCCGGTGCATTAGTGGTGGTATGATCGCACCTGTAAACTCATGCGTTGTAATTGAATATATGCGTTGCACTATAGAAAATACATACAAAAAAAAGCCCCCGACTAATCGAAATCCATTCGAATCAAGTAAGAAACGACTTTGCGGACAAACGCAGCAGGAAATGCGGAAAACGATCGTCCGGTGTCATATTGCCTATTATTATACCTTTCCGGAAAGGGAATCGCGCCACAAACACACATCATCGCTCTGCCATGAAATATGGGCTCCAGAACCGTTTTGAGCTCGTCTTGGGCCTCAAAACGGCCGTTTTAGTTTTTCCTTGCCTATTTTCTCTTCTCTGGTGGATTCCAGAACTCGTTCTTTTGTGATTCCGACAGCAGCCAGAGAATCCGAAAAAAGAGGTGCAACACAAGGACAACCCAGGAGGCCGTTTTAGTTTTTCCTTGCCTATTTTCTCTTCTCTGGTGGATTCCAGAACTCGTTCTTTTGTGATTCCGACAGCGGCCAGAGAATCCGAAAAAAGAAGTGGAACACGAGGACTTCCCAGGAGGTCACCCATCCTAGTACTTCTCTCGCCCAAGCGCGCTTAACTGCGTAGTTCTGATGGGATCCGTTGCATTAGTACTGGTATGATCGCACCTGTAAACTCATGCGTCGTAATTGAATATATGCGTTGCACTACAGAAAATACATACAAAAAAAAGCCCCCGACTAATCGAAATCCATTCGAATCAAGGAAGAAACGACTTGCGGACAAACGCAGCAGGAAATGCGGAAAACGATCGTCCGGTGTCAGATTGCCTATTATTATACCTTTCCGGAAAGGGAATCGCGCCACAAACAGACATCATCGCTCTGCCATGAAATATGGGCTCTAGAACCGTTGTGAGCTCGTCTTAGGCCTCAAAACGGCCGTTTTAGTTTTTCCTTGCCTATTTTCTCTTCTCTGGTTGATTCCAGAACTCGTTCTTTTGTGATTTCGACAGCGGCCAGAGAATCGGAAAAAAGAGGTGCAACACAAGGACTACCCAGGAGGTCACGCATCCTAGTACTACTCTCACCCAAGCACGCTTAACTGCAGAGTTCTGATGGGATCCGGTCGCGCCACAAACACAGTTCATCGCTCTGCCATGAAATATGGGCTCCAGAACCGTTTTGAGCTCGTCTTGGGCCTCAAAACGGCCGTTTTAGTTTTTCCTTGCCTATTTTCTCTTCTCTGGTGGATTCCAGAACTCGTTCTTTTGTGATTCCGACAGCGGCCAGAGAATGCGAAAAAAGAAGTGCAACACGAGGACTTCACAGGAGGTCACCCATCCTAGTACTTCTCTCGCCCAAGCACGCTTAACTACGGAGTTCTGATGGGATCCGTTGCATTAGTACTGGTATGATCGCACCTGTAAACTCATGCGTCGTAATTGAATATATGCGTTGCACTACAGAAAATACATACAAAAAAAGCCCCCGACTAATCGAAATCCATTCAATTCAAGGAAGAAACGACTTTGCGGACAAACGCAGCAGGAAATGCGGAAAACGATCGTCCGGTGTCAGATTGCCTATTATTATACTTCTCTGGAAAGGGAATCGCGCCACAAACACACCTCATCGCTCTGCCATGAAATATGGGCTCCAGAACCGTTTTGAACTCGTCTTGGGCCTCAAAACGGCCGTTTTAGTTTTTCCAGAACTGGTTCTTTTGTGATTCCGACAGCGGCCAGAGAATCCGAAAAAAGAGGTGTAACATGAGGACTTCCCAGGAGTTCACCCATCCTAGTACTACTCTCGCCCAAGCGCGCTTAACTGCGGAGTTCTGATGGGATCCGGTGCATTAGTGCTGGTATGATCGCACCTGTAAACTCATGCGTCGTAATTGAATATATGCGTTGCACTACAGAAAATACATACAAAAAAAAGCCCCCGACTAATCGAAATCCATTCGAATCAAGGAAGATTGCGGACAAACGCATCGCTCTGCCATGAAATATGGGCTCCAGAACCGTTTTGAGCTCGTCTTGGGCCTCAAAACGGCCGTTTTAGTTTGTCCTTGCCTATTTTCTCTTCTCTGGTGGATTCCAGCACTCGTTCTTTTGTGATTCCGACAGCGGCCAGAGAATCCGAAAAAAAAGGTGCAACACGAGGACTTCCCAGGAGGTCACCCATCCTAATACTACTCTCGCCCAAGCACGCTTATCTGAAGAGTTCTGATGGGATCCGATTCATTAGTGCTGGTATGATCGAACCTGTAAACACGTGCGTCGTAATTGGATATATGCGTTACACTACAGAAAATACATACAAAAAAAAGCCCTCGACTATTCGAAATCCATTCGAATCAAGGAAGAAACGACTTTGCGGACAAACGCAGCAGGAAATGCGGAAAATGATCGTCTGGTGTCAGATTGCCTATTATTATACCTTTCCGTAAAGGGAATCGCGCCACAAACACACCTCATCGCTCTGCCATGAAATATGGGGTCCAGAACCATTTTGAGCTCGTCTTGGGCCTCAAAACGGCCGTTTTAGTTTTTCCTTGCCTGTTTTCTCTTCTCTTGTGGACTCCAGAACTCGTTTTTTTGTGATTCCGACAGCGGCCAGAGAATCCGAAAAAAGAGATGCAACACGAGGACTTCCCAGGATGTCACCCATCCTAGTACTACTCTCGCCCAAGCACGCTTAACTGCGGAGTTCAGATGGGATCCGATGCATTAGTGCTGGTATGATCGCACTTGTAAACTCATGCGTGTAATTGAATATATGCGTTGCACTACAGGAAATACATACAAAAAAAAGCCCCCGACTAATCGAAATCCATTCGAATCAAGGAAGAAACGACTTTGCGGACAATCGCAGCAGGAAATGCGGAAAACGATCGTCCGGTGTCAGATTGCCTATTATTATACCTTTCCGGAAAGTTTTTCCTTGCCTATTTTCTCTTCTCTGGTGGATTCCAGAACTCGTTCTTTTGTGATTCCGACAGCGGCCAGAGAATCCGAAAAAAGAGGTGCAACACGAGGACTTCCTTGGAGGTCACCCATCCTAGTACTACTCTCGCCCAAGCACGCTTGACTGCAGAGTTCTGATGGGATCCGGTGCATTAGTGCTGGTATGATCCCACCTGTAAACTCATGCGTCGTAATTGAATATATGCGTTGCACTACATAAAATACATACAAAAAAAAGCCCCCGACTAATTCAAATCCATTCGAATCAAGGAAGAAACGACTTTGCGGACAAACGCAGCCGGAAATGCGGAAAACGATCGTCCGGTGTCAAATTGCCTATTATTATACCTTTCCGGAAAAGAAATCGCGCCACAAACACACCTCATCGCTCTGCCATGAAATATGGGCTCCAGAACCGTTTTGAGCTCGTCTTGGGCCTCAAAACGGCCGTTTTAATTTTTCCTTGCCTATTTTCTCTTCTCTGGTGGAGTCCACGCTTAACTGTAGAGTTCTGTTGGGATCCGGTGCATTAGTGCTGGTATGATCGCACCTGTAAACTCATGCTTCGTAATTGAATATATGCGTTGCACTACAGAAAATACATACAAAAAAAAGCCCCCGACTAATCGAAATCCATTCGAATCAAGGAAGAAACGACTTTGCGGACAAACGCAGCAGGAAATGCGGAAAACGATCGTCCGGTGTCAGATTGCCTATTATTATACCTTTCTGGAAAGGGAATCGCGCCACAAACACACCTCATCGCTCTACCATGAAATATGGGCTCCAGAACCGTTTTGAGCTCGTCTTGGGCCTCAAAACGGCCGTTTAAGTTTTTCCTTGCCTATTTTCTCTTCTCTGGTGGATTCCAGAACACGTTTTTTTGTGATTCCGACAGCGGCGAGAGAATCCAAAAAAAGAGGTGCATCACGAGGACTTCCCAAGAGGTCACCCATCCTAGTACTACTATCGCCCAAGAACGCTTAACTGCAGAGTTCTGATG
>JBBPBO010001986.1:1038687-1055447 GCA_037974295.1 Cicer cuneatum
AAAAGCCCCCGACTAATCGAAATCCATTCGAATCAAGGAAGAAACGACTTTGCGGACAAACGTAGCAAGAAATGCGGAAAACGATCGTCCGGTGTCAGATTGCCTATTATTATACCTCTCCGGAAAGGGAATCGCGCCACAAACACACCTCATCGCTCTGCCATGAAATATGGGCTCCAGAACTGTTTTGAGCTCGTCTTGGGCCTCAAAACGGCCGTTTTAGTTTTTCCTTGCCTATTTTCTCTTCTCTGGTGGATTCCAGAAGTCGTTCTTTTGTGATTCCGACAGCGGCCAGAGAATCTGAAAAAAGAGCTGCAACACGAGGACTTCCAAGGAGGTCACCAATCCTAGTACTACTCTCTCCCAAGCACGTTTAACATCGGAGTTCTGATGGGATCCGGTGCATTAGTGCTGGTATGATCGCACCTGTAAACTCATGCGTCGTAATTGAATATATGCGTTGCACTACAGAAAATACATACAAAAAAAAGCCCCCGACTAATCGAAATCCATTCGAATCAAGTAAGAAACGACTTTGCGGACAAACGCAGCACGAAATGCGGAAAACGATCATCGGGTGTCAGATTGCCTATTATTATACCTTTCCGGAAAGGGAATCGCGCCACAAACACACCTCATCGCTCTGCCGTGAAATATGGGCTCCAGAACTGTTTTGAGCTCGTCTTGGGCCTCAAAACGGCCGTTTTAGTTTTTCCATGCCTATTTTCTCTTCTCTGGTGGATTCCAGAAGTCGTTCTTTTGTGATTCCGACAGCGGCCAGAGAATCCGAAAAAAGAGGTGCAACACGAGGACTTCGCAGGAGGTCACCCATCCTTGTACAACTCTCGCCCAAGCACGCTTAACTGCAGAGTTCTGATGGGATCGGATGCATTAGTGCTGATATGATCGCACCTGTAAACTCATGCGTCGTAATTGAATATATGCGTTGCACTACAGAAAATACATACAAAAAAAGCCCCCGACTAATCGAAATCCATTCGAATCAAGGAAGAAACAACTTTGCGGACAAACGCAGCAGGAAATGCGGAAAACGATCGTCCGGTGTCAGATTGCCTATTATTATACCTCTCCTGAAAGGGAATCGCGCCACAAACACACCTCATCGCTCTGCCATGAAATATGGGCTCCAGAACCGTTTTGAGCTCGTCTTGGGCCTCAAAACAGCCGTTTTAGTTTTTCCTTGCCTATTTTCTCTTCTCTGGTGGATTCCAGAACTCGTTCTTTTGTGATTCCGACAGCGGCCAGAGAATCCGAAAAAAGAGCTGCAACACGAGGACTTCCCAGGAGGTCACCAATCATAGTACTACTCTCGCCCAAGCACGCTTAACTGCGGTGTTCTGATGGTATCCGGTGCATTAGTGGTGGTATGATCGCACTTGTAAACTCATGCGTTGTAATTGAATATATGCGTTGCACTATAGAAAATACATACAAAAAAAAGCCCCCGACTAATCGAAATCCATTCGAATCAAGTAAGAAACGACTTTGCGGACAAACGCAGCAGGAAATGCGGAAAACGATCGTCCGGTGTCATATTGCCTATTATTATACCTTTCCGGAAAGGGAATCGCGCCACAAACACACATCATCGCTCTGCCATGAAATATGGGCTCCAGAACCGTTTTGAGCTCGTCTTGGGCCTCAAAACGGCCGTTTTGGTTTTTCCTTGCCTATTTTCTCTTCTCTGGTGGATTCCAGAACTCGTTCTTTTGTGATTCCGACAGCAGCCAGAGAATCCGAAAAAAGAGGTGCAACACAAGGACAACCCAGGAGGCCGTTTTAGTTTTTCCTTGCCTATTTTCTCTTCTCTGGTGGATTCCAGAACTCGTTCTTTTGTGATTCCGACAGCGGCCAGAGAATCCGAAAAAAGAAGTGCAACACGAGGACTTCCCAGGAGGTTACCCATCCTAGTACTTCTCTCGCCCAAGCGCGCTTAACTGCGGAGTTCTGATGGGATCCGTTGCATTAGTACTAGTATGATCGCACCTGTAAACTCATGCGTCGTAATTGAATATATGCGTTGCACTACAGAAAATACATACAAAAAAAGCCCCCGACTAATCGAAATCCATTCGAATCAAGGAAGAAACGACTTGCGGACAAACGCAGCAGGAAATGCGGAAAACGATCGTCCGGTGTCAGATTGCCTATTATTATACCTTTCCGGAAAGGGAATCGCGCCACAAACAGACATCATCGCTCTGCCATGAAATATGGGCTCTAGAACCGTTGTGAGCTCGTCTTAGGCCTCAAAACGGCCGTTTTAGTTTTTCCTTGCCTATTTTCTCTTCTCTGGTTGATTCCAGAACTCGTTCTTTTGTGATTTCGACAGCGGCCAGAGAATCCGAAAAAAGAGGTGCAACACAAGGACTACCCAGGAGGTCACGCATCCTAGTACTACTCTCACCCAAGCACGCTTAACTGCAGAGTTCTGATGGGATCCGGTCGCGCCACAAACACAGTTCATCGCTCTGCCATGAAATATGGGCTCCAGAACCGTTTTGAGCTCGTCTTGGGCCTCAAAACGGCCGTTTTAGTTTTTCCTTGCCTATTTTCTCTTCTCTGGTGGATTCCAGAACTCGTTCTTTTGTGATTCCGACAGCGGCCAGAGAATGCGAAAAAAGAAGTGCAACACGAGGACTTCCAAGGAGGTCACCCATCCTAGTACTTCTCTCGCCCAAGCACGCTTAACTACGGAGTTCTGATGGGATCCGTTGCATTAGTACTGGTATGATCGCACCTGTAAACTCATGCGTCGTAATTGAATATATGCGTTGCACTACAGAAAATACATACTAAAAAAAGCCCCCGACTAATCGAAATCCATTCGAATCAAGGAAGAAACGACTTTGCGGACAAACGTAGCAGGAAATGCGGAAAACGATCGTCCGGTGTCAGATTGCCTATTATTATACTTTTCTGGAAAGGGAATCGCGCCACAAACACACCTCATCGCTCTGCCATGAAATATGGGCTCCAGAACCGTTTTGAACTCGTCTTGGGCCTCAAAACGGCCGTTTTAGTTTTTCCTTGCCTATTTTCTCTTCTCTGGTGGAGTCCAGAACTCGTTCTTTTGTGATTCCGACAGCGGCCAGAGAATCCGAAAAATGAGGTGCAACACGAGGACTGCCCAGGAGGTCACTCATCCTAGTACTACTCTCGCCCAAGCACGCTTAACTGCAGAGTGCTGATGGGATCCGGTGCATTAGTGCTGGTATGATCGCACCTATAAACTTGTGCGTGGTAATTGAATATATGTGTTGCACTACAGAAAATACATACAAAAAAAAGCCCCCGACTAATCCAAATCCATTCGAATCAAGGAAGAAACGACTTTGCGGACAAACGCAGCAGGAAATGCGGAAAACGATCGTCCGGTGTCAGATTGCCTATTATTATACCTTTCCGGAAAGGAAATCGCGCCACAAACACACGTCATCGCTCTCCCATGAAATATGGGCTCCAGAACCGTTTTGAGCTCGTCTTGGGCCTCAAAACGGCCGTTTTAGTTTTTCCTTACCTATTTTCTCTTCTCTGGTGGATTCCAGAACTCGTTCTTTTGTGATTCCGACAGCGGCCAGAGAATCCGAAAAAAGAGGTGCAACACGAGGACTTCCCAGGAGGTCACCCATCCTAGTACTACACTCGCCCAAGCACGCTTTACTGCAGAGTTCTGATAGGGTCCGGTCGCGCCACAAACACACCTCATCGCTCTGCCATGAAATATGGGCTCCAGAACCGTTTTGAGCTCGTCTTGGGCCTCAAAACGGCCGTTTTAGTTTTTCCTTGCCTATTTTCTCTTCTCTGGTGGATTCCAGAACCCGTTCTTTTGTGATTCCGACAACGGCCAGAGAATCCGAAAAAAGAGGTGCAACACGAGGACTTCCCAGGAGGTCACCCATCCTAGTACTACTCTCGCCCAAGCACGCTTAACTGCAGAGTTCTGATGGGATCCGGTCGCGCCACAAACACACCTCATCGCTCTGCCATGAAATATGGGGTCCAGAACCGTTTTGAGCTCGTCTTGGGCCTCAAAACGGCCGTTTTAGTTTTTCCTTGCCTATTTTCTCTTCTCTGGTGGATTCCAGAACTCGTTCTTTTGTGATTCCGACAGCGGTCAGAGAATCCGAAAAAAGAGGTGCAACAAGAGGACTTCCTAGGAGGTCACCCATCCTAGTACTACTCTCGCCCAAGCACGCTTAACTGCAGAGTTCTGATGGGATCCGGTCGCGCCACAAACACACCTCATCGCTCTGCCATGAAATATGGGCTCCAGAACCATTTTGAGCTCGTCTTGGGCCTCAAAACGGCCGTTTTAGTTTTTCCTTGCCTATTTTCTCTTCTCTGGTGGATTCCAGAATTCGTTCTTTTGTGATTCCGACAGCGGCCAGAGAATCCGAAAAAAGAGGTGCAACACGAGGACTTCCCAGGATGTCACGCATCCTAGTACTACTCTCGCCCAAGCACACTTAACTGCGGAGTACGGATGGGATCCGATGCATTAGTGTTGGTATGATCGCACCTGTAAACTCATGCGTCGTAATTGAATATATGCGTTGCACTACAGAAAATACATACAAAAAAAAGCCCCCGACTAATCGAAATCCATTCGAATCAAGGAAGAAACGACTTTGTGGACAAACGCAGCAGGAAATGCGGAAAATGATCGTCTGGTGTCAGATTGCCTATTATTATACCTTTCCGGAAAGTTTTTCCTTGCCTATTTTCTCTTCTCTGGTGGATTCCAGAACTCGTTCTTTTGTTATTCCGACAGCGGCCAGAGAATCCGAAAAAAGAGGTGCAACACGAGGACTTCCTAGGACGTCACCCATCCTAGTACTACTCTCGGCCAAGCACGCTTGACTGCAGAGTTCTGATGGGATCGGGTGCATTAGTGCTGGTATGATCGCACCTGTAAACTCATGCGTCGTAATTGAATATATGCGTTGCACTACAGAAAATACATACAAAAAAAAGCCCCCGACTAATCCAAATCCATTCGAATCAAGGAAGAAACGACATTGCGGACAAACGCAGCAGGAAATGCGGAAAACGATCGTCCGGTGTCAGATTGCCTATTATTATACCTTTTCGGAAAGGGAATCACGCCACAAACACACCTCATCGCTCTGCCATGACATATGGGCTCCAGAACCATTTTGAGCTCGTCTTGGGCCTCAAAACGGCCGTTTTAGTTTTTCCTTGCCAATTTTCTCTTCTCTGGTGGATTCCAGAACTCGTTCTTTTGTATTTCCGACAGCGGCCAGAGAATCCGAAAAAAGAGGTGCAACACGAGGACTTCCCAGGAGGTCACCCATCCTAGTACTACACTCGCCCAAGCACGCTTAACTGCAGAGTTCTGATAGGATCCGGTTGCGCCACAAACACACCTCATCGCTCTGCCATGAAATATGGGCTCCAGAACCGTTTTGAGCTCGTCTTGGGCCTCAAAACGGCCGTTTTAGTTTTTCCTTGCCTATTTTCTCTTCTCTGGTGGATTCCAAACTTGTTCTTTTGTGATTCCGACAGCGGCCAGAGAATCCGAAAAAAGAGATGCAACACGAGGAATTCCCAGGAGGTCACCCATCGTAGTACTACTCTCGCCTAAGCACGCTTAACTGCAGAGTTCTGATGGGATCCGGTCGCGCCACAAACACACCTCATCGCTCTGCCATGAAATATGGGCTCCAAAACCGTTTTGAGCTCGTCTTGGGCCTCAAAACGGCCGTTTTAGTTTATCCTTGCCTATTTTCTCTTCTCTGGTGGATTCCATAACTCGTTCTTTTGTGATTCCGACAGCGGGAATCCGAAAAAAGAGGTGCAACACGAGGACTCCCCAGGAGGTCACCCATCCTAATACTACTCTCGCCAAAGCACGCTTAACTGCAGCGTTCTGTTGGGATCCGGTGCATTAGTGCTAGTATGATCACAAATGTAAACTCATGCGTCGTAATTGAATATATGCGTTGCACTACAGAAAATACATACAAAAAAAAGCCACCGACTAATCGAAATCCATACGAATCAAGGAAGAAACGACTTTGCGGACAAACGCAGCAGGAAATGCGGAAAACGATCGTCTGGTGTCAGATTGCCTATTATTAGACCTTTCCGAAAAGGGAATCGCGCCACAAACACAACTCATCGCTCTGCCATGAAATATGGGCTCAAGAACCGTTTTGAACTAGTCTTGGGCCTCAAAACGGCCGTTTTAGTTTTTCCTTGCCTATTTTCTCTTATCTGGTGGATTCCAGAACTCGTTCTTTTGTGATTCCGACAACGGCCAGAGAATCCGAAAAAAGAGCTGCAACACGAGGACTTCCCATGAGGTCACCTATCCTAGTACTACTCTCGCCCAAGCACGCTTAAGTGCGGAGTTCTGATGGGATCCGGTGAATTAGTGCTGGTATGATCGAACCTGTAAATTCATGCGTCGTAATTGAATATATGCGTTGCACTACAGAAAATACATACAAAAAAAAGCCCCCGACTAATCGAAATCCATTCGAATCAAGGAAGAAACGACTTTGCGGACAGACGCAGCAGGAAATGCAGAAAACGATCGTCCGGTGTCAGATTGCCTATTATTATACCTTGTCGGAAAGGGAATCGCGCAACAAACACACCTCATCGTTCTGCCATGAAATATGGGCTCCAGAACCGTTTTGAGCTCGTCTTGGGCCTCAAAACGGCCGTTTTAGTTTTTCCTTGCCTATTTTTTCTTCTCTGGTGGAGTCCAGAACTCGTTCTTTTGTGATTCCGACAGCGGCCAGAGAATCCGAAAAAAAAGGTGCAACACGAGGACTTCCCATGAGGTCACCTATCCTAGTACTACTCTCGCCCAAGCACGCTTAACTGCGGAGTTCTGATGGGATCCGGTGAATTAGTGCTGGTATGATCGAACCTGTAAATTCATGCGTCGTAATTGAATATATGCGTTGCACTACAGAAAATACATACAAAAAAAAGCCCCCGACTAATCGAAATCCATTGGAATCAAGGAAGAAACGACTTTGCGGTTAAACGCAGCAGGAAATGCGAAAAACGATCGTCCGGTGTCAGATTGGCTATTATTATACCTTTCCGGAAAAGGAATCGCGCCACAAACACAACTCATCGCTCTGCCATGAAATATGGGCTCCAGAACCGTTTTGACCTCGTCTTGGGCCTCAAAACTGCCGTTTTAGTTTTTCCTTGCCTATTTTCTCTTCTCTAGTGGATTCCAGAACTCGTTCTTTTGTGATTCCGACAAGGACTTCCCAGAAGGTCACCCATCCTAGTACTACTCCCGCCCAAGCTCGCTTAACTGCGGAGTTCTGATGGGATCCGGTGCATTAGTGCTGGTATGATCCCACCTGTAAACTCATGCGTCGTAATTGAATATATGCGTTGAACAACAGAAAATACATACAAAAAAAGCCCCCGACAAATCGAAATCCATTCGAATCAAGGAAGAAACGACTTTGTGGACAAACTCAGCAGCAAATGCGGAAAACGATCGTCTGGTGTCAGATTGCCTATTATTATACCTTTCCGGAAAGGGAATCGCGCCACAAACACACCTCATCGCTCTGCCATGAAATATGGCCTCCAGAACCGTTTTGAGCTCGTCTTGGGCCTCAAAACGGCCGTTTTAGTTTTTCCTTGCCTATTTTCGCTTCTCTGGTGGATTCCAGAACTCATTCTTTTGTGATTCCGACAGCGGCCAGAGAATCCGAAAAAAGAAGTGCAACACGAGGACTTCCCAGGAGGTCACCCATCCTGGTACTACTCTCGCCCAAGCACGCTTCACTGCAGAGTTCTGATGGGATCCAATGCATTAGTGCTGGTATGATCGCACCTGTAAACTCATGCGTCGTAATTGAATATATGCGTTGCACTACAGAAAATACATACAAAAAAAAGCCCCCGACTAAACGAAATCCATTCGAATCAAGGACGAAATGACTTTGCGGACAAACGCAGAAGGAAATGCGGAAAACGATCGTCCGGTGTCAGATTGCCTTTTATTATACCTTTCCGGAAAGTTTTTCCTTGCCTATTTTCTCTTCTCTGGTGGATTCCGGAACTCGTTCTTTTGTGATTCCGACAGCGGCCAGAGAATCCGAAAAAAGAGGTGCAACACGAGGACTTCCCAAGAGGTCACCCATCCTAGTACTACTCTCGCCCAAAAACGCTTGACTGCAGAGTTCTGATGGGATCCGATGCATTAGTGCTGGTATGATCGCACCTGTAAACTCATGCGTCGTAATTGAATATATGCGTTGCACTACAGAAAATACATACAAAAAAAAGCCCCCGACTAATCGAAATCCATTCGAATCAACGAAGAAACGACTTTGCGGACAAACGCAGCAGGAAATGCGGAAAACAATCTTTTGTGATTCCGAAAGCGGCCAGAGAATCCGAAATAAAAGGTGCAACACGAGGACTTCCCAGGAGGTCACCAATCCTAGTACTACTCTCGCCCAAGCACGCTTAACTGCGGAGTTCTGATGGGATCCGGTGCATTAGTGCTGGTATGATCGCACTTGTAAACTCATGCGTCGTAATTGAATATATGCGTTGCACTACAGAAAATACATACAAAAAAAAGCCCCCGACTAATCGAAATCCATTCGAATCAAGGAAGAAATGACTTTGCGGACAAACGCAGCAGGAAATGCGGAAAACGATCGTCCGATGTCAGATTGCCTATTATTATACCTTTCCGGAAAGGTAATCGCGCCACAAATATAGGCTCTGCCATGAAATATGGGCTCCAGAACTGTTTTGAGCTCGTCTTGGGCCTCAAAACGGCCGTTTTAGTTTTTCCTTGCCTATTTTCTCTTCTCTGGTGGATTCGAGAACTCGTTCTTTTGTGATTCCGACAGCGGCCAAAGAATCCGAAAAAAGAGGTGCAACACGAGGACTTCCCAGGAGGTCACCCATCCTAGTACTACTCTCGCCCAAGCACGCTTAATTACGAAGTTCTGATGGGATCTGGTGCATTAGTGCTGGTATGATCGCACCTGTAAACTTATGCGTCGTAATTGAATATATGTGTTGCACTACAGAAAATACATACAAAAAAAAGCCCCCGACTAATCGAAATCCATTCGAATCGAGGAATAAACGACTGTGCGGACAAACGCAGCAGGAAATGCGGAAAACGATCGTCCGGAAATATGGGCTCCAGAACCGTTTTGAGCTCGTCTTGGGCCTCAAAACGGCCGGTTTAATTTTTTCCTTGCCTGTTTTCTCTTCTCTGGTGGATTCCAGAACTCGTTCTTTTGTGATTCCGACAGCGGCCAGAGAATCCGAAAAAAGATGTGCAACACGAGGACTTCCCAGGAGGTCACCTATCCTAATACTACTATCGCCCGAGCACGCTTATCTGCGGAGTTCTGATGGGATCCGATGCATTAGTGCTGGTATGATGGCACCTGTAAACTCATGCGTCGTTATTGAATATATGCGTTGCACTATAGAAAATACATACAAAAAAAAGCCCCCGACTAATCGAAATCCATTCGAATCAAGGAAGAAACGACTTTGCGGACAAACGCAGCAGGAAATGCGGAAAACGATCGTTCGGTGTGAGATTGCCTATTATTATACCTTTCCGGAAAGGGAATCACGCCACAAATATGGGCTCTGCCATGAAATATGGGCTCCAGAACTGTTTTGAGCTCGTCTTGGGCCTCATAACGGCCGTTTTAGTTTTTCCTTGCCTATTTTCTCTTCTCTGGTGGATTCCAGAACTCGTTCTTTTGTGATTCCGACAGCGGCCAGAGAATCCGAAAAAAGAGGTGCAACACGAGGACTTCCCAGGAGGTCACCCATCCTAGTACTACTCTCGCCCCAGCACGCTTAACTGCAGAGTTCTAATGGAATCCGGTGCATTAGTGCTGGTATGATCGCACCTGTAAACTTATGCGTCGTAATTGAATATATGCGTTGCAACAGAAAATACATACAAAAAAAAGCCCCCGACTAATTGAAATCCATTCGAATCGAGGAAGAAACGACATTGTGGACAAACACAGCAGGAAATGCGGAAAACGATCGTCCGGAAATATGGGCTCCAGAACCGTTTTGAGCTCGTCTTGGGCCTCAAAACGGCCGTTTTAGTTTTTCCTTGCCTGTTTTCTCTTCTCTGGTGGATTCCAGAACTCGTTCTTTTGTGATTCCGACAGCGGCCAAAGAATCCGAAAAAAGAGGTGCAACACGAAGACTTCCCAGGAGGTCACCCATCCTAGTACTACACTCGCCGAAGCACGCTTGACGGTAGAGTTCTGATGGGATCCGGTGCATTAGTGCTGGTATGATCGCACCTGTAAACTCAGGCGTCGTAATTGAATATATGCGTTGCACTACAGAAAATACATACAAAAAAAAGCCCCCGACTAATCGAAATCCATTCGAATCAAGGAAGAAACGACTTTGCGGACAAACGCAGCAGGAAAAGCGGAAAACGATCGTCCGGTGTCAGATTGCCTATTATTATACCTTTCCAGTAAAGGGAATCGCGCCACAAACACACCTGAGCGCTCTGCCATGAAATATGGGCTCCAGAACCTTTTTGAGCTCGTCTTGGGCCTCAAAACGGCCGTTTTAGTTTTTCCTTGCCCATTTTCTCTTCTCTGGTGGATTCCAGCACTCGTTCTTTTGTGATTCCGACAGCGGCCAGAGAATTCGAAAAAAGAGGTGCAACACGAGGACTTCCCAGGATGTCACCCATCCTAATACTACTCTCGCCCAAGCACGCTTAACTGCAGAGTTCTGTTGGGATCCGGTGCATTAGTGCTGGTATGATCCCAAATGTAAACTCATGTGCGTAATTGAATATATGCGTTGCACTACAGAAAATACATACAAAAAAAAGCCCCCGACTAATCGAAATCCATTCGTATCAAGGAAGAAACGACTTTGCGGACAAACGCAGCAGGAAAAGCGGAAAACGATCGTCCGGTGTCAGATTGCCTATTATTATACCTTTCCGGAAAGGGAATCGCGCCACAAACACACCTCAGCGCTCTGCCATGAAATATGGGCTCCAGAACCTTTTTGAGCTTGTCTTGGGCCTCAAAACGGCCGTTTTAGTTTTTCCTTGCCTATTTTCTCTTCTCTGGTGGATTCCAGCACTCGTTCTTTTCTGATTCCGACAGCGGCCAGAGAATCCGAAAAAAGAGGTGCAACTCGAGGACTTCCCAGGACTCACCCATCCTAGTACTTCTCTCGCCCAAGCTCACATAACTGCGTAGTTCTGATGGGATCCGGTGTATTAGTGCTGGTATGATCGCACCTGTAAACTCATGCGTCGTAATTGAATATATGCGTTGCACTACAGAAAATACATACAAAAAAAAGCCCCCGACTAATCGAAATCCATTTGAATCGAGGAAGAAAAGACTTTGCAGACAAACGCAGCAGGAAATGCGGAAAACGATCGTCCGGTGTGAGATTGCCTATTACTATACCTTTCCGGAAAGGGAATCGCGCCACAAACACACCTCATCGCTCTGCCATGAAATATGGTCTCCAGAACCGTTTTGAGCTCGTCTTGGGCCTCAAAATGGCCGTTTTAGTTTTTTCTTGCCTATTTTCTCTTCTCTGGTGGATTCCAGAACTCGTTCTTTTGTGATTCCGACAGCGGCCAGAGAATCCGAAAAAAGAGGTGCAACACGAGGACTTCCCAGGAGGTCACCCATCCTAGTACTACTCTCGCCCAAGCACGCTTCACTGCGGAGTTCTGATGGGATCTAGTGCATTAGTGTTGGTATGATCGCACCTGTAAACTCATGCGTTGTAATTGAATATATGCGTTGCGCTACAGAAAATACATACAAAAAAAAGCCCCCGACTAATCGAAATCCATTCGAATCGAGGAAGAAAAGACTTTGCAGACAAACGCAGCAGGAAATGCGGAAAACGATCGTCCGGTATCAGAGTGCCTATTATTATACCTTTCCGGAATGGGAATCGCGCCACAAATATGGGCTCTGCCATGAAATATGGGCTCCAAAACCGTTTTGAGCTCGTCTTGGGCCTCAAAACGGCCGTTTTAGTTTTTCCTTTCCTATTTTCTCTTCTGTGGTGGATTCCAGAACTCGTTCTTTTGTGATTCCGACAGCGGCCATAGAATCCGAAAAAAGAGGTGCAACACGAGGACTTCCCAGGAGGTCACCCATCCTAATACTACTATCGCCCAAGCACACTTAATTGCGAAGTTTTGATGGGATCCAGTGCATTAGTGCTGGTATGATCGCACCTGTAAACTCATGCGTCGTAATTGAATATATGCGTTGCACTACAGAAAATACATACAAAAAAAAGCCCCCGACTAATCGAAATCCATTCGAATCAAGGAAGAAACGACTTTGCGGACAAACGCAGTAGGAAATGCGGAAAACGATCGTCCAGTGTCAGATTGCCTATTATTATACCTTTCCGGAAAGGGAATCGTGCCACAAATATGGGCTCTGCCATGAAATATGGGCTCCAGAACCGTTTTGAGCTCGTCTTGGGCCTCAAAACGGCTGTTTTAGTTTCTCCTTGCCTATTTTCTCTTCTCTGGTGGATTCCAGAACTCGTTCTTTTGTGATTCCGACATCGGCCAGAGAATCCGAAAAAAGAGATGCAACACGAGGACTTCCCAGGAGGTCACCCATCCTAGTACTACTCTCCCCTAAGCACTCTTAACTGCAGAGTTCTGATGGGATCCAGTGCATTAGTGCTGGTATGATCTCACCTATAAACTCATGCGTCATATTGAATATATGCGTTGCACTACAGAAAATACATACAAAAAAAAGCCCCCGACTAATCGAAATCCATTCGAATCAAGCAAGAAACGACTTTGCGGACAAATGCAGTAGGAAATGCGGAAAACGATCGTCCAGTGTCAGATTGCCTATTATTATACCTTTCCGGAAAGGGAATCGTGACACAAATATGGGCTCTGCCAGAAATATGGGCTCCAAAACCGTTTTGAGCTCGTCTTGGGCCTCAAAACGGCCGTTTTAGTTTTTCCTTGCCTATTTTGTCTTCTCTGGTGGATTCCAGAACTCGTTCTTTTGTGATTCCGACAGCGGCTAGAGAATCCGAAAAAAGAGGTGCAACACGAGGACTTCCCAGGAGGTCACCCATCCTAGTACTACTCTCGCCTAAGCACTCTTAACTGCAGAGTTCTGATGGGATCCAGTGCATTAGTGCTGGTATGATCGCACATGTAAACTCATGCGTCGTAATTGAATATATGCGTTGCACTACAGAAAATACATACAAAAAAAAGTCCCCGACTAATCGAAATCCATTCGAATCAAGGAAGAAACGACTTTGCGAACAAACGCAGTAGGAAATGCCACAAACACACCTCATCGCTCTGCCATGAAATATGGGCTCCAGAACCGTTTTGAGCTCGTCTTGGGCCTCAAATCGGCCGTTTTAGTTCTTCGTTGCCTATTTTCTCTTCTCTGGTGGAGTCCAGAACTCGTTCTTTTGTGATTCCGACAGCGGCCAGAGAATCGGAAAAAAGAGGTGCAACACGAGGACTTCCGAGTAGGTCACCCATCCTACTACTACTCTCGCCCAAGCCCGCTTAACTGCAGAGTTCTGATGGGATCCGGTGCATTAGTGCTGGTATGATCGCACCTATAAACTTGTGCGTCGTAATTGAATATATGCGTTGCACTACAGAAAATACATACAAAAAAAAGCCCCCGACTAATCGAAATCCATTCGAATGAAGGAAGAAACGACTTTGCGGACAAACGCAGCAGCAAATGCGGAAAACGATCGTCCGGTGTCAGATTGCCTATTATTATACCTTTTTGGAAAGTTTTTCCTTGCCTATTTTCTCTTCTCTGGTGGATTCTAGAACTCGTTCTTTTGTGATTCCGACAACGGCCAGAGAATTCGAAAAAAGAGGTGCAACACGAGGACTTCCCAGGAGATCACCCATCCTAGTACTACTCTCGCCCAAGCACGGTTAACTGCAGAGTTCTGATGGGATCCGGTCGCGCCACAAACACACCTCATCGCTTTGCCATGAAATATGGGCTCCAGAACCGTTTTGAGCTCGTCTTGGGCCTCAAATCGGCCGTTTTAGTTTTTCGTTGCCTATTTTCTCTTCTCTGGTGGAGTCCAGAACTCGTTCTTTTGTGATTCCGACAGCGGCCAGAGAATCCGAAAAAAGAGGTGCAACACGAGGACTTCCCAGGAGGTCACCCATCCTACTACTACTCTCGCCCAGGCCCGCTTAACTGCAGAGTTCTGATGGGATCCGATGCATTAGTGCTGGTATGATCGCACCTATAAACTTGTGCGTCGTAATTGAATATATGCGTTGCACTACAGAAAATACATACAAAAAAAAGCCCCCGACTAATCGAAATCCATTCGAATGATGGAAGAAACGACTTTGCGGACAAACGCATCAGCAAATGCGGAAAACGATCGTCCGGTGTCAGATTGCCTATTATTATACCTTTCCGGAAAGGGAATCGCGCCACAAACACACATCATCGCTCTGCCATGAAATATGGGCTCCAGAACCGTTTTGAGCTCGTCTTGGGCCTCAAAACGGCCGTTTTAGTTTTTCCTTACCTATTTTCTCTTCTCTGGTGGATTCTAGAACTCGTTCTTTTGTGATTCCGACAGCGGCCAGAGAATCCGAAAAAAGAGGTGCAACACGAGGACTTCCCAGGAGGTCAGCCATCCTAGTACTACACTCGCCCAAGCACGCTTAACTGCAGAGTTCTGATAGGTTCCGGTCGCGCCACAAACCCACCTCATCGCTCTGCCATGAAATATGGGCTCCAGAACCGTTTTGAGCTCGTCTTGGGCCTCAAAACGGCCGTTTTAGTTTTTCCTTGCCTATTTTCTCTTCTCTGGTGGATTCCAGAACTCGTTCTTTTGTGATTCCGACAGCGGCCAGAGAATCCGAAAAAAGAGGTGCAACACGAGGACTTCCCAGGAGGTCACGCATCCTATACTACTCTCGCCCAAGCACGCTTAACTGCAGAGTTCTGATGCGATCCGGTCGCGCCACAAACACACCTCATCGCTCTGCCATGAAATATGAGCTCCAGAACAGTTTTGAGCTCGTCTTGGGCCTCAAAACGGCCGTTTTAGTTTTTCCTTGCCTATTTTCTCTTCTCTGGTGGATTCCAGAACTTGTTCTTTTGTGATTCCGACAGCGGCCAGAGAATCCGAAAAAAGAGGTGCAACACGAGGACTTCCTAGGAGGTCACCAATCCTAATACTACTCTCGCCCAAGCACGCTTAACTGTAGAGTTCTGTTGGGATCCGGTGCATTAGTACTATATGATCGCACCTGTAAACTCATAAGTCGTAATTGAATATATGTGTTGCACTACAGAAAATACATACAAAAAAAAGCCCCCAACTAATCGAAATCCATTCGAATCAAGGAAGAAACGACTTTGCGGACAAACGCAGCAGGAAATGCGGAAAACAATTGTCCGGTGTCAGATTGCCTATTATTATACCTTTCCGGAAAGGGAATCGCGCCACAAACACACCTCATCGCTCTGCCATAAAATATGGGCTCCAGAACCGTTTTGAGCTCGTCTTGGGCCTCAAATCGGCCGTTTTAGTTTTTCCTTGCCTATTTTCTCTTCTCTTGTGGACTCCAGAACTCGTTCTTTTGTGATTCCGACAGCGTCCAGAGTATCCGAAAAAACAGGTGCAACACGAGGACTTCCTTGGAGGTCACCCATCCTAGTACTACTCTCGCCCAAGCACGCTTGACTGCAAAGTTCTGATGGGATCCGGTGCATTAGTGCTGGTATGATCGCACCTGTAAACTCATGCGTCGTAATTGAATATATGCGTTGCAGTACATAAAATACATACAAAAAAAAGCCCCCGACTAATCCAAATCCATTCGAATCAAGGAAGAAACGACTTTGCGGACAAACGCAGCAGGAAATGCGGAAAACGATCGTCCGGTGTCAGATTGCCTATTATTATACCTTTCCGGAAAGGAAATCGCGCCACAAACACACCTCAACGCTCTGCCATGAAATATGGGCTCCAGAACCGTTTTGAGCCCGTCTTGCGCCTCAAAACGGCCGTTTTAGTTTTTCCTTGCCTATTTTCTCTTCTCTGGTGGAGTCCACGCTTAACTGCAGAGTTCTGTTGGGATCCGGTGCATTAGTGCTGGTATGATCGCACCTGTAAACTCATGCGTCGTAATTGAATATATGCGTTGCACTACAGAAAATACATACAAAAAAAAGCCCCCGACTAATCGAAATCCATTCGAATCAAGGAAGAAACGACTTTGCGGACAAACGCAGCAGGAAATGCGGAAAACGATCGTCCGGTGTCAGATTGCCTATTATTATACCTTTCCGGTAAGGGAATCGCGCCACAAACACAACTCTCGCTCTGCCATGAAATATGGGCTCCAGAACCGTTTTGAGCTCGTCTTGGGCCTCAAAACGGCCGTTTTAGTTTTTCCTTGCCTATTTTCTCTTCTCTGGTGGAGTCCACGCTTAACTGCAGAGTTCTGTTGGGATCCGGTGCATTAGTGCTGGTATGATCGCACCTGTAAACTCATGCGTCGTAATTGAATATATGCGTTGCACTACAGAAAATACATACAAAAAAAAGCCCCCGACTAATCGAAATCCATTCGAATCAAGGAAGAAACGACTTTGCGGACAAACGCAGCAGGAAATGCGGAAAACAATTGTCCGGTTTCAGATTGCCTATTATTATACCTTTCC
>JBBPBO010001986.1:1064765-1078083 GCA_037974295.1 Cicer cuneatum
TCCAGAACCGTTTTGAGCTCGTCTTGGGCCTCAAATCGGCCGTTTTAGTTTTTCCTTGCCTATTTTCTCTTCTCTGGTGGAGTCCAGAACTCGTTCTTTTGTGATTCCGACAGCGGCCAGAGAATCCGAAAAAATAGGTGCAACACGAGGACTTCCCAGGAGGTCACCCATCCTAGTACTACTCTCGCCCAAGCACGCTTAGCTGCGGAGTTTTGATGGGATCCGGTGCATTAGTGCTGGTATGATCGCACCTGTAAACTCATGCGTCGTAATTGAATATATGCGTTGCACTACAGAAAATACATACAAAAAAAAGCCCCCGACTAATCGAAATTTATTCGAATCAAGGAAGAAACGACTTTGCGGACAAACGCAGCAGGAAATGCGGAAAACGATCGTCCGGTGTCAAATTGCCTATTATTATACCTTTCCGTAAAGGGAATCGCGCCACAACCACACCTCATCGCTCTGCCATGAAATATGGGGTCCAGAACCATTTTGAGCTCGTCTTGGGCCTCAAAACGGCCGTTTTAGTTTTTCCTTGCCTATTTTCTCTTATCTGGTGGAGTCCACGCTTAACTGCAGAGTTCTGTTGGGATCCGGTGCATTAGTGCTGGTATGATCGCACCTGTAAACTCATGCGTCGTAATTGAATATATGCGTTGCACTACAGAAAATACATACAAAAAAAAGCCCCCGACTAATCGAAATCCATTCGAATCAAGGAAGAAACGACTTTGCGGACAATCGCAGCAGGAAATGCGGAAAACGATCGTCCGGTGTCAGATTGCCTATTATTATACCTTTCCGGAATGTTTTTCCTTGCCTATTTTCTTTTCTCTGGTGGATTCCAGAACTCGTTCTTTTGGGATTCCGACAGCGGCCAGAGAATCCGAAAAAAGAGGTGCAACACGAGGACTTCCTTGGAGGTCACCCATCCTAGTACTACTCTCGCCCAAGCACGCTTGACTGCAGAGTTCTGATGGGATCCGGTGCATTAGTGCTGGTATGATCGCACCTGTAAACTCATGCGTCGTAATTGAATATATGCGTTGCAGTACATAAAATACATACAAAAAAAAGCCCCCGACTAATCCAAATCCATTCGAATCAAGGAAGAAACGACTTTGCGGAGAAACGCAGCAGGAAATGCGGAAAACGATCGTCCGGTGTCAGATTGCCTATTATTATACCTTTCCGGAAAGGAAATCGCGCCACAAACACACCTCAACGCTCTGCCATGAAATATGGGCTCCAGAACCGTTTCGAGCTCGTCTTGCGCCTCAAAACGGCCGTTTTAGTTTTTCCTTGCCTATTTTCTCTTCTCTGGTGGAGTCCACGGTTAACTGCAGAGTTCTGTTGGGATCCGGTGCATTAGTGCTGGTATGATCGCACCTGTAATCTCATGCGTCGTAATTGAATATATGCGTTGCACTACAGAAAATACATAAAAAAAAAGCCCCCGACTAATCGAAATCCATTCGAATCAAGGAAGAAACGACTTTGCGGACAAACGCAGCAGGAAATGCGGAAAACGATCGTCCGGTGTCAGATTGCCTATTATTATACCTTTCCGGAAAGGGAATCGCGCCACAAACACAACTCTCGCTCTGCCATGAAATATGGGCTCCAGAACCGTTTTGAGCTCGTCTTGGGCCTCAAAACGGCCGTTTTAGTTTTTCCTTGCCTATTTTCTCTTCTCTGGTGGAGTCCACGCTTAACTGCAGAGTTCTGTTGGGATCCGGTGCATTAGTGCTGGTATGATCGCACCTGTAAACTCATGCGTCGTAATTGAATATATGCGTTGCACTACAGAAAATACATACAAAAAAAAGCCCCCGACTAATCGAAATCCATTCGAATCAAGGAAGAAACGACTTTGCGGACAAACGCAGCAGGAAATGCGGAAAACAATTGTCCGGTTTCAGATTGCCTATTATTATACCTTTCCGGAAAGGGAATCGCGCCACAAACACACCTCATCGCTCTGCCATGAAATATGGGCTCCAGAACCGTTTTGAGCTCGTCTTGGGCCTCAAATCGGCCGTTTTAGTTTTTCCTTGCCTATTTTCTCTTCTCTGGTGGAGTCCAGAACTCGTTCTTTTGTGATTCCGACAGCGGCCAGAGAATCCGAAAAAATAGGTGCAACACGAGGACTTCCCAGGAGGTCACCCATCCTAGTACTACTCTCGCCCAAGCACGCTTAGCTGCGGAGTTTTGATGGGATCCGGTGCATTAGTGCTGGTATGATCGCACCTGTAAACTCATGCGTCGTAATTGAATATATGCGTTGCACTACAGAAAATACATACAAAAAAAAGCCCCCGACTAATCGAAATTTATTCGAATCAAGGAAGAAACGACTTTGCGGACAAACGCAGCAGGAAATGCGGAAAACGATCGTCCGGTGTCAAATTGCCTATTATTATACCTTTCCGTAAAGGGAATCGCGCCACAACCACACCTCATCGCTCTGCCATGAAATATGGGGTCCAGAACCATTTTGAGCTCGTCTTGGGCCTCAAAACGGCCGTTTTAGTTTTTCCTTGCCTATTTTCTCTTATCTGGTGGAGTCCACGCTTAACTGCAGAGTTCTGTTGGGATCCGGTGCATTAGTGCTGGTATGATCGCACCTGTAAACTCATGCGTCGTAATTGAATATATGCGTTGCACTACAGAAAATACATACAAAAAAAAGCCCCCGACTAATCGAAATCCATTCGAATCAAGGAAGAAACGACTTTGCGGACAAACGCAGCAGGAAATGCGGAAAACAATTGTCCGGTTTCAGATTGCCTATTATTATACCTTTCCGGAAAGGGAATCGCGCCACAAACACACCTCATCGCTCTGCCATGAAATATGGGGTCCAGAACCGTTTTGAGCTCGTCTTGGGCCTCAAATTGGCCGTTTTAGTTTTTCCTTGCCTATTTTCTCTTCTCTGGTGGAGTCCAGAACTCGTTCTTTTGTGATTCCGACAGCGGCCAGAGAATCCGAAAAAAGAGGTGCAACACGAGGACTTCCCAGGATGTCACCCATCCTAGTACTACTCTCGCCCAAGCACGCTTAACTGCGGAGTTCAGATGGGATCCGATGCATTAGTGCTGGTATGATCGCACCTGTAAACTCATGCGTCGTAATTGAATATATGCGTTGCACTACAGAAAATACATACAAAAAAAAGCCCCCGACTAATCGAAATCCATTCGAATCAAGGAAGAAACGACTTTGCGGACAATCGTAGCAGGAAATGCGGAAAACGATCGTCCGGTGTCAGATTGCCTATTATTATACCTTTCCGGAAAGTTTTTCCTTGCCTATTTTCTTTTCTCTGGTGGATTCCAGAACTCGTTCTTTTGGGATTCCGACAGCGGCCAGAGAATCCGAAAAAAGAGGTGCAACACGAGGACTTCCTTGGAGGTCACCCATCCTAGTACTACTCTCGCCCAAGCACGCTTGACTGCAGAGTTCTGATGGGATCCGGTGCATTAGTGCTGGTATGATCGCACCTGTAAACTCATGCGTCGTAATTGAATATATGCGTTGCAGTACATAAAATACATACAAAAAAAAGCCCCCGACTAATCCAAATCCATTCGAATCAAGGAAGAAACGACTTTGCGGAGAAACGCAGCAGGAAATGCGGAAAACGATCGTCCGGTGTCAGATTGCCTATTATTATACCTTTCCGGAAAGGAAATCGCGCCACAAACACACCTCAACGCTCTGCCATGAAATATGGGCTCCAGAACCGTTTCGAGCTCGTCTTGCGCCTCAAAACGGCCGTTTTAGTTTTTCCTTGCCTATTTTCTCTTCTCTGGTGGAGTCCACGGTTAACTGCAGAGTTCTGTTGGGATCCGGTGCATTAGTGCTGGTATGATCGCACCTGTAATCTCATGCGTCGTAATTGAATATATGCGTTGCACTACAGAAAATACATAAAAAAAAAGCCCCCGACTAATCGAAATCCATTCGAATCAAGGAAGAAACGACTTTGCGGACAAACGCAGCAGGAAATGCGGAAAACGATCGTCCGGTGTCAGATTGCCTATTATTATACCTTTCCGGAAAGGGAATCGCGCCACAAACACAACTCTCGCTCTGCCATGAAATATGGGCTCCAGAACCGTTTTGAGCTCGTCTTGGGCCTCAAAACGGCCGTTTTAGTTTTTCCTTGCCTATTTTCTCTTCTCTGGTGGAGTCCACGCTTAACTGCAGAGTTCTGTTGGGATCCGGTGCATTAGTGCTGGTATGATCGCACCTGTAAACTCATGCGTCGTAATTGAATATATGCGTTGCACTACAGAAAATACATACAAAAAAAAGCCCCCGACTAATCGAAATCCATTCGAATCAAGGAAGAAACGACTTTGCGGACAAACGCAGCAGGAAATGCGGAAAACAATTGTCCGGTTTCAGATTGCCTATTATTATACCTTTCCGGAAAGGGAATCGCGCCACAAACACACCTCATCGCTCTGCCATGAAATATGGGGTCCAGAACCGTTTTGAGCTCGTCTTGGGCCTCAAATTGGCCGTTTTAGTTTTTCCTTGCCTATTTTCTCTTCTCTGGTGGAGTCCAGAACTCGTTCTTTTGTGATTCCGACAGCGGCCAGAGAATCCGAAAAAAGAGGTGCAACACGAGGACTTCCCAGGATGTCACCCATCCTAGTACTACTCTCGCCCAAGCACGCTTAACTGCGGAGTTCAGATGGGATCCGATGCATTAGTGCTGGTATGATCGCACCTGTAAACTCATGCGTCGTAATTGAATATATGCGTTGCACTACAGAAAATACATACAAAAAAAAGCCCCCGACTAATCGAAATCCATTCGAATCAAGGAAGAAACGACTTTGCGGACAATCGTAGCAGGAAATGCGGAAAACGATCGTCCGGTGTCAGATTGCCTATTATTATACCTTTCCGGAAAGTTTTTCCTTGCCTATTTTCTTTTCTCTGGTGGATTCCAGAACTCGTTCTTTTGGGATTCCGACAGCGGCCAGAGAATCCGAAAAAAGAGGTGCAACACGAGGACTTCCTTGGAGGTCACCCATCCTAGTACTACTCTCGCCCAAGCACGCTTGACTGCAGAGTTCTGATGGGATCCGGTGCATTAGTGCTGGTATGATCGCACCTGTAAACTCATGCGTCGTAATTGAATATATGCGTTGCAGTACATAAAATACATACAAAAAAAAGCCCCCGACTAATCCAAATCCATTCGAATCAAGGAAGAAACGACTTTGCGGACAAACGCAGCAAGAAATGCGGAAAACGATCGTCCGGTGTCAGATTGCCTATTATTATACCTTTCCGGAAAGGAAATCGCGCCACAAACACACCTCAACGCTCTGCCATGAAATATGGGCTCCAGAACCGTTTCGAGCTCGTCTTGCGCCTCAAAACGGCCGTTTTAGTTTTTCCTTGCCTATTTTCTCTTCTCTGGTGGAGTCCACGGTTAACTGCAGAGTTCTGTTGGGATCCGGTGCATTAGTGCTGGTATGATCGCACCTGTAATCTCATGCGTCGTAATTGAATATATGCGTTGCACTACAGAAAATACATAAAAAAAAAGCCCCCGACTAATCGAAATCCATTCGAATCAAGGAAGAAACGACTTTGCGGACAAACGCAGCAGGAAATGCGGAAAACGATCGTCCGGTGTCAGATTGCCTATTATTATACCTTTCGGGAAAGGGAATCCCGCCACAAACACAACTCTCGCTCTACCATGAAATATGGGCTCCAGAACCGTTTTGAGCTCGTCTTGGGCCTCAAAACGGCCGTTTTAGTTTTTCCTTGCCTATTTTCTCTTATCTGGTGGAGTCCACGCTTAACTGCAGAGTTCTGTTGGGATCCGGTGCATTAGTGCTGGTATGATCGCACCTGTAAACTCATGCGTCGTAATTGAATATATGCGTTGCACTACAGAAAATACATACAAAAAAAAGCCCCCGACTAATCGAAATCCATTCGAATCAAGGAAGAAACGACTTTGCGGACAAACGCAGCAGGAAATGCGGAAAACGATCGTCCGGTGTCAGATTGCCTATTATTATACCTTTCCGGAAAGGGAATCGCGCCACAAACACAACTCTCGCTCTGCCATGAAATATGGGCTCCAGAACCGTTTTGAGCTCGTCTTGGGCCTCAAAACGGCCGTTTTAGTTTTTCCTTGCCTATTTTCTCTTCTCTGGTGGAGTCCACGCTTAACTGCAGAGTTCTGTTGGGATCCGGTGCATTAGTGCTGGTATGATCGCACCTGTAAACTCATGCGTCGTAATTGAATATATGCGTTGCACTACAGAAAATACATACAAAAAAAAGCCCCCGACTAATCGAAATCCATTCGAATCAAGGAAGAAACGACTTTGCGGACAAACGCAGCAGGAAATGCGGAAAACAATTGTCCGGTTTCAGATTGCCTATTATTATACCTTTCCGGAAAGGGAATCGCACCACAAACACACCTCATCGCTCTGCCATGAAATATGGGGTCCAGAACCGTTTTGAGCTCGTCTTGGGCCTCAAAACGGCCGTTTTAGTTTTTCCTTGCCTATTTTCTCTTCTCTGGTGGAGTCCAGAACTCGTTCTTTTGTGATTCCGACAGCGGCCAGAGAATCCGAAAAAAGAGGTGCAACACGAGGACTTCCCAGGATGTCACCCATCCTAGTACTACTCTCGCCCAAGCACGCTTAACTGCGGAGTTCAGATGGGATCCGATGCATTAGTGCTGGTATGATCGCACCTGTAAACTCATGCGTCGTAATTGAATATATGCGTTGCACTACAGAAAATACATACAAAAAAAAGCCCCCGACTAATCGAAATCCATTCGAATCAAGGAAGAAACGACTTTGCGGACAATCGTAGCAGGAAATGCGGAAAACGATCGTCCGGTGTCAGATTGCCTATTATTATACCTTTCCGGAAAGTTTTTCCTTGCCTATTTTCTTTTCTCTGGTGGATTCCAGAACTCGTTCTTTTGGGATTCCGACAGCGGCCAGAGAATCCGAAAAAAGAGGTGCAACACGAGGACTTCCTTGGAGGTCACCCATCCTAGTACTACTCTCGCCCAAGCACGCTTGACTGCAGAGTTCTGATGGGATCCGGTGCATTAGTGCTGGTATGATCGCACCTGTAAACTCATGCGTCGTAATTGAATATATGCGTTGCAGTACATAAAATACATACAAAAAAAAGCCCCCGACTAATCCAAATCCATTCGAATCAAGGAAGAAACGACTTTGCGGACAAACGCAGCAGGAAATGCGGAAAACGATCGTCCGATGTCAGATTGCCTATTATTATACCTTTCCGGAAAGGAAATCGCACCACAAACACACCTCAACGCTCTGCCATGAAATATGGGCTCCAGAACCGTTTCGAGCTCGTCTTGCGCCTCAAAACGGCCGTTTTAGTTTTTCCTTGCCTATTTTCTCTTCTCTGGTGGAGTCCACGATTAACTGCAGAGTTCTGTTGGGATCCGGTGCATTAGTGCTGGTATGATCGCACCTGTAATCTCATGCGTCGTAATTGAATATATGCGTTGCACTACAGAAAATACATAAAAAAAAAGCCCCCGACTAATCGAAATCCATTCGAATCAAGGAAGAAACGACTTTGCGGACAAACGCAGCAGGAAATGCGGAAAACGATCGTCCGGTGTCAGATTGCCTATTATTATACCTTTCCGGAAAGGGAATCGCGCCACAAACACAACTCTCGCTCTGCCATGAAATATGGGCTCCAGAACCGTTTTGAGCTCGTCTTGGGCCTCAAAACGGCCGTTTTAGTTTTTCCTTGCCTATTTTCTCTTCTCTGGTGGATTCCAGAACTCGTTCTTTTGTGATTCCGACAGCGGCCAGAAAATCCGAAAAAAGAGGTGCAACACGAGGACTTCCAAGGAGGTCACCTCTCCTAGTACTACTCTCGCCCAAGCACGCTTAACTGCGGAGTTCTAATGGGATCCGGTGCATTAGTGCTGGTATGATCTCACGTGTAAACTCATGCATCGTAATTGAATATATGCGTTGCACTATAGAAAATACATACAAAAAAAAAGCCCCCGACTAATCTGGAGTCCACGCTTAACTGCAGAGTTCTGTTGGGATCCGGTGCATTAGTGCTGGTATGATCGCACCTGTAAACTCATGCGTCGTAATTGAATATATGCGTTGCACTACAGAAAATACATACAAAAAAAAGCCCCCGACTAATCGAAATCCATTCGAATCAAGGAAGAAACGACTTTGCGGACAAACGCAGCAGGAAATGCGGAAAACGATCGTCCGGTGTCAGATTGCCTATTATTATACCTTTCCGGAAAGGGAATCGTGCCACAAACACAACTCTCGCTCTGCCATGAAATATGGGCTCCAGAACCGTTTTGAGCTCGTCTTGGGCCTCAAAACGGCCGTTTTAGTTTTTCCTTGCCTATTTTCTCTTCTCTGGTGGAGTCCACGCTTAACTGCAGAGTTCTGTTGGGATCCGGTGCATTAGTGCTGGTATGATCGCACCTGTAAACTCATGCGTCGTAATTGAATATATGCGTTGCACTACAGAAAATACATACAAAAAAAAGCCCCCGACTAATCGAAATCCATTCGAATCAAGGAAGAAACGACTTTGCGGACAAACGCAGCAGGAAATGCGGAAAACAATTGTCCGGTTTCAGATTGCCTATTATTATACCTTTCCAGAAAGGGAATCGCGCCACAAACACACCTCATCGCTCTGCCATGAAATATGGGGTCCAGAACCGTTTTGAGCTCGTCTTGGGCCTCAAATCGGCCGTTTTAGTTTTTCCTTGCCTATTTTCTCTTCTCTGGTGGAGTCCAGAACTCGTTCTTTTGTGATTCCGACAGCGGCCAGAGAATCCGAAAAAAGAGGTGCAACACGAGGACTTCCCAGGATGTCACCCATCCTAGTACTACTCTCGCCCAAGCACGCTTAACTGCGGAGTTCAGATGGGATCCGATGCATTAGTGCTGGTATGATCGCACCTGTAAACTCATGCGTCGTAATTGAATATATGCGTTGCACTACAGAAAATACATACAAAAAAAAGCCCCCGACTAATCGAAATCCATTCGAATCAAGGAAGAAACCACTTTGCGGACAATCGCAGCAGGAAATGCGGAAAACGATCGTCCGGTGTCAGATTGCCTATTATTATACCTTTCCGGAAAGTTTTTCCTTGCCTATTTTCTTTTCTCTGGTGGATTCCAGAACTCGTTCTTTTGTGATTCCGACAGCGGCCAGAGAATCCGAAAAAAGAGGTGCAACACGAGGACTTCCTTGGAGGTCACCCATCCTAGTACTACTCTCGCCCAAGCACGCTTGACTGCAGAGTTCTGATGGGATCCGGTGCATTAGTGCTGGTATGATCGCACCTGTAAACTCATGCGTCGTAATTGAATATATGCGTTGCAGTACATAAAATACATACAAAAAAAAGCCCCCGACTAATCCAAATCCATTCGAATCAAGGAAGAAACGACTTTGCGGACAAACGCAGCAGGAAATGCGGAAAACGATCGTCCGGTGTCAGATTGCCTATTATTATACGTTTCCGGAAAGGGAACCGCGCCACAAACACACCTCATCGCTCTGCCATGAAATATGGGCTCCAGAATTGTTTCGAGCTCGTCTTGGGCCTCAAATCGGCCATTTTAGTTTTTCCTTGCCTATTTTCTCTTCTCTTGTGGACTCCAGAACTCGTTCTTTTGTGATTCCGACAGCGGCCAGAGAATCCGAAAAAAGAGGTGCAACACGAGGACTTCCCAGGAGGTCACCCATCCTAGTACTACTCTCGCCCAAGCACGCTTAGCTGCGGAGTTTTGATGGGATCCGGTGCATTAGTGCTGGTATGATCGCACCTGTAAACTCATGCGTCGTAATTGAATATATGCGTTGCACTACAGAAAATACATACAAAAAAAAGCCCCCGACTAATCGAAATTTATTCGAATCAAGGAAGAAACGACTTTGCGAACAAACGCAGCAGGAAATGCGGAAAACGATCGTCCGGTGTCAAATTTCCAATTATTATACCTTTCCGTAAAGGGAATCGCGCCACAAACACACCTCATCGCTCTGCCATGAAATATGGGGTCCAGAACCGTTTTGAGCTCGTCTTGGGCCTCAAAACGGCCGTTTTAGTTTTTCCTTGCCTGTTTTCTCTTCTCTTGTGGACTCCAGAACTCGTTATTTTGTGATTCCGACAGCGGCCAGAGAATCCGAAAAAAGAGGTGCAACACGAGGACTTCCCAGGATGTCACCCATCGTAGTACTACTCTCGCCCAAGCACGCTTAACTGCGGAGTTCAGATGGGATCCGATGCATTAGTGCTGGTATGATCGCACCTGTAAACTCATGCGTCGTAATTGAATATATGCGTTGCACTACAGAAAATACATACAAAAAAAAGCCCCCGACTAATCGAAATCCATTCGAATCAAGGAAGAAACGACTTTGCGGACAATCGCAGCAGGAAATGCGGAAAACGATCGTCCGGTGTCAGATTTCCTATTATTATACCTTTCCGGAAAGTTTTTCCTTGCCTATTTTCTCTTCTCTGGTGGATTCCAGAACTCGTTCTTTTGTGATTCCGACAGCGGCCAGAGAATCCGAAAAAAGAGGTGCAACACGAGGACTTCCTTGGAGGTCACCCATCCTAGTACTACTCTCGCCCAAGCACGCTTGACTGCAGAGTTCTGATGGGATCCGGTGCATTAGTGCTGGTATGATCCCACCTGTAAACTCATGCGTCGTAATTGAATATATGCGTTGCACTACATAAAATACATACAAAAAAAAGCCCCCGACTAATCCAAATCCATTCGAATCAAGGAAGAAACGACTTTGCGGACAAACGCAGCCGGAAATGCGGAAAACGATCGTCCGGTGTCAGATTGCCTATTATTATACCTTTCCGGAAAGGAAATCGCGCAACAAACACACCTCATCGCTCTGCCATGAAATATGGCCTCCAGAACCGTTTTGAGCTCGTCTTGGGCCTCAAAACGGCCGTTTTAGTTTTTCCTTACCTATTTTCTCTTCTCTGGTGAATTCCAGAACTCGTTCTTTTGTGATTCCGACAGCGGCCAGAGAATCCGAAAAAAGAGGTGCAACACGAGGACTTCCCAGGAGGTCACCCATCCTAGTACTACACTCGCCCAAGCACGCTTTACTGCAGAGTTCTGATAGGGTCCGGTCGCGCCACAAACACACCTCATCGCTCTGCCATGAAATATGGGCTCCAGAACCGTTTTGAGCTCGTCTTGGGCCTCAAAACGGCCGTTTTAGTTTGTCCTTGCCTATTTTCTCTTCTCTGGTGGATTCCAGAACCCGTTCTTTTGTGATTCCGACAACGGCCAGAGAATCCGAAAAAAGAGGTGCAACACGAGGACTTCCCAGGAGGTCACCCATCCTAGTACTACTCTCGCCGAAGCACGCTTAACTGCAGAGTTCTGATGGGATCCGGTCGCGCCACAAACACACCTCATCTCTCTGCCATGAAATATGGGCTCCAGAACCGTTTTGAGATCGTCTTGGGCCTCAAAACGGCCGTTTTAGTTTTTCCTTGCCTATTTTCTCTTCTCTGGTGGATTCCAGAACTCGTTCTTTTGTGATTCCGACAGCGGTCAGAGAATCCGAAAAAAGTGGTGCAACAAGAGGACTTCCCAGGAGGTCACCCATCCTAGTACTACACTCGCCCAAGCACGCTTAACTGCAGAGTTCTGATGGGATCCGGTCGCGCCACAACACACCTCATCGCTCTGCCATGAAATATAGGTTTCAGAACCGTTTTGAGCTCGTCTTGGGCCTCAAAACGGCCGTTTTAGTTTTTCCTTGCCTATTTTCTCTTCTCTGGTGAATTCCAGAATTCGTTCTTTTGTGATTCCGACAGCGGCCAGAGAATCCGAAAAAAGAGGTGCAACACGAGGACTTCCCAGGAGGTCACCCATCCTAGTACTACACTCGCCCAAGCACGCTTAACTGCAGAGTTCTGATAGGATCCGGTCGCGCCACAAACACACCTCATCGCTCTGCCATGAAATATGGGCTCCGGAACCGTTTTGAGCTCGTCTTGGGCCTCAAAACGGCCGTTTTAGTTTTTCCTTGCCTATTTTCTCTTCTCTAGTGGATTCCAAACTTGTTCTTTTGTGATTCCGACAGCGGCCAGAGAATCCGAAAAAAGAGGTGCAACACGAGGACTTCCCAGAAGGTCACCCATCGTAGTACTACTCTCGCCTAAGCACGCTTAACTGCAGAGTTCTGATGGGATCCGGTCGCGCCACAAACACACCTCATCGCTCTGCCATGAAATATGGGCTCCAAAACCGTTTTGAGCTCGTCTTGGGCTTCAAAACGGCCGTTTTAGTTTATCCTTGCCTATTTTCTCTTCTCTGGTGGATTCCACAACTCGTTCTTTTGTGATTCCGACAGCGGCCAGAGAATCTGAAAAAAGAGGTGCAACACGAGGACTTCCCAGCAGGTCACCCATCCTAATACTACTCTCGCCAAAGCACGCTTAACTGCAGCGTTCTGTTGGGATCCGGTGCATTAGTGCTAGTATGATCACAAATGTAAACTCATGCGTCGTAATTGAATATATGCGTTGCACTACAGAAAATACATACAAAAAAAAGCCACCGACTAATCGAAATCCATACGAATCAAGGAAGAAACGACTTTGCGGACAAACGCAGCAGGAAATGCGGAAAACGATCGTCCAGTGTCAGATTGCCTATTATTAGACCTTTCCGAAAAGGGAATCGCGCCACAAACACACCTCATCGCTCTGCCATGAAATATGGGCCCAAGAACCGTTTGGAACTCGTCTTGGGCCTCAAAACGGCCGTTTTAGTTTTTCCTTGCCTATTTTCTCTTATCTGGTGGATTCCAGAACTCGTTCTTTTGTGATTCCGACAACGGCCAGAGAATCCGAAAAAAGAGGCGCAACACGAGGACTTCCCAGAGGTCACCCATCATAGTACTACTCTCGCCGAAGCGCGCTTAACTGCGGAGTTCTGATGGGATCCGGTGCATTAGTGCTGGTATGATCGCACTTGTAAACTCATGCGTCTTAATTGAATATATGCGTTGCACTACAGAAAATACATACAAAAAAAAGCCCCCGACTAATCGAAATCCATTCGAATCAAGGAAGAAACGACTTTGCGGACAGACGCAGCAGGAAATGCGGAAAACGATCGTCCGGTGTCAGATTGCCTATTATTATACCTTTCCGGAACGGGAATCGCGCCACAAACACACCTCATCGCTCTGCCATGAAATATGGGCTCCA
>JBBPBO010001986.1:1078343-1148928 GCA_037974295.1 Cicer cuneatum
GAGGTCACCCATCATAGTACTACTCTCGCCGAAGCGCGCTTAACTGCGGAGTTCTGATGGGATCCGGTGCATTAGTGCTGGTATGATCGCACTTGTAAACTCATGCGTCTTAATTGAATATATGCGTTGCACTACAGAAAATACATACAAAAAAAAGCCCCCGACTAATCGAAATCCATTCGAATCAAGGAAGAAACGACTTTGCGGACAGACGCAGCAGGAAATGCGGAAAACGATCGTCCGGTGTCAGATTGCCTATTATTATACCTTTCCGGAACGGGAATCGCGCCACAAACACACCTCATCGCTCTGCCATGAAATATGGGCTCCAGAACCGTTTTGAGCTCGTCTTGGGCCTCAAAACGGCCGTTTTAGTTTTTCCTTGCCTATTTTCTCTTCTCTGGTGGAGTCCAGAACTCGTTCTTTTGTGATTCCGACACCGGCCAGAGAATCCGAAAAAAAAGGTGCAACACGAGGACTTCCAAGGAGGTCACCAATCCTGGGATCCGGTGCATTAGTGCTGGTATGATCGCACTTGTAAACTCATGCGTCGTAATTGAATATATGCGTTGCACTACAGAAAATACATACAAAAAAAAGCCCCCGATTAATCGAAATCCATTCGAATCAAGGAAGAAACGACTTTGCGGACAAACGCAGTTTTGCTTGCCTAGTTTCTCTTCTCTGGTGGATTCCAGAACTCGTTCATTTGTGATTCCGACAGCGGCCAGAGAATCCGAAAAAAGAGGTGAACACGAGGACTTCCCAGGAGGTCACCCATCCTAGTACTACTCTCGTCGAAGCACGCTTAACTGCGGACATTTGATGGGATCCGGTGCATTAGTTCTGGTATGATCGCACCTGTAAATTCATGCGTCGTAATTGAATATATGCGTTGCACTACAGAAAATACATACAAAAAAAAGCCCCCGACTAATTGAAATCCATTCGAATCAAGGAAGAAACGAATTTGCGGACAAACGCAGCAGGAAATGCAGAAAACGATCGTCCGGTGTCAGATTGCCTATTATTATACCTTTTCGGAAAGGGAATCGCGCAACAAACACACCTCATCGTTCTGCCATGAAATATGGGCTCCAGAACCGTTTTGAGCTCGTCTTGGGCCTCAAAACGGCCGTTTTAGTTTTTCCTTGCCTATTTTTTCTTCTCTGGTGGAGTCCAGAACTCGTTCTTTTGTGATTCCGACAGCGGCCAGAGAATCCGAAAAAAAAGGTGCAACACGAGGACTTCCCATGAGGTCACCTATCCTAGTACTACTCTCGCCCAAGCACGCTTAACTGCGGAGTTCTGATGGGATCCGGTGAATTAGTGCTGGTATGATCGCACCTGTAAATTCATGCGTCGTAATTGAATATATGCGTTGCACTACAGAAAATACATACAAAAAAAAGCCCCCGACTAATCGAAATCCATTGGAATCAAGGAAGAAACGACTTTGCGGTTAAACGCAGCAGGAAATGCGAAAAACGATCGTCCGGTGTCAGATTGGCTATTATTATACCTTTCCGGAAAAGGAATCGCGCCACAAACACAACTCATCGCTCTGCCATGAAATATGGGCTCCAGAACCGTTTTGACCTCGTCTTGGGCCTCAAAACTGCCGTTTTAGTTTTTCCTTGCCTATTTTCTCTTCTCTAGTGGATTCCAGAACTCGTTCTTTTGTGATTCCGACAAGGACTTCCCAGAAGGTCACCCATCCTAGTACTACTCCCGCCCAAGCTCGCTTAACTGCGGAGTTCTGATGGGATCCGGTGCATTAGTGCTGGTATGATCCCACCTGTAAACTCATGCGTCGTAATTGAATATATGCGTTGAACAACAGAAAATACATACAAAAAAAGCCCCCGACAAATCGAAATCCATTCGAATCAAGGAAGAAACGACTTTGTGGACAAACTCAGCAGCAAATGCGGAAAACGATCGTCTGGTGTCAGATTGCCTATTATTATACCTTTCCGGAAAGGGAATCGCGCCACAAACACACCTCATCGCTCTGCCATGAAATATGGCCTCCAGAACCGTTTTGAGCTCGTCTTGGGCCTCAAAACGGCCGTTTTAGTTTTTCCTTGCCTATTTTCTCTTCTCTGGTGGATTCCAGAACTCATTCTTTTGTGATTCCGACAGCGGCCAGAGACTCCGAAAAAAGAAGTGCAACACGAGGACTTCCCAGCAGGTCACCCATCCTAATACTACTCTCGCCAAAGCACGCTTAACTGCAGCGTTCTGTTGGGATCCGGTGCATTAGTGCTAGTATGATCACAAATGTAAACTCATGCGTCGTAATTGAATATATGCGTTGCACTACAGAAAATACATACAAAAAAAAGCCACCGACTAATCGAAATCCATACGAATCAAGGAAGAAACGACTTTGCGGACAAACGCAGCAGGAAATGCGGAAAACGATCGTCCGGTGTCAGATTGCCTATTATTAGACCTTTCCGAAAAGGGAATCGCGCCACAAACACACCTCATCGCTCTGCCATGAAATATGGGCCCAAGAACCGTTTGGAACTCGTCTTGGGCCTCAAAACGGCCGTTTTAGTTTTTCCTTGCCTATTTTCTCTTATCTGGTGGATTCCAGAACTCGTTCTTTTGTGATTCCGACAACGGCCAGAGAATCCGAAAAAAGAGGCGCAACACGAGGACTTCCCAGGAGGTCACCCATCATAGTACTACTCTCGCCGAAGCGCGCTTAACTGCGGAGTTCTGATGGGATCCGGTGCATTAGTGCTGGTATGATCGCACTTGTAAACTCATGCGTCTTAATTGAATATATGCGTTGCACTACAGAAAATACATACAAAAAAAAGCCCCCGACTAATCGAAATCCATTCGAATCAAGGAAGAAACGACTTTGCGGACAGACGCAGCAGGAAATGCGGAAAACGATCGTCCGGTGTCAGATTGCCTATTATTATACCTTTCCGGAACGGGAATCGCGCCACAAACACACCTCATCGCTCTGCCATGAAATATGGGCTCCAGAACCGTTTTGAGCTCGTCTTGGGCCTCAAAACGGCCGTTTTAGTTTTTCCTTGCCTATTTTCTCTTCTCTGGTGGAGTCCAGAACTCGTTCTTTTGTGATTCCGACACCGGCCAGAGAATCCGAAAAAAAAGGTGCAACACGAGGACTTCCAAGGAGGTCACCAATCCTGGGATCCGGTGCATTAGTGCTGGTATGATCGCACTTGTAAACTCATGCGTCGTAATTGAATATATGCGTTGCACTACAGAAAATACATACAAAAAAAAGCCCCCGATTAATCGAAATCCATTCGAATCAAGGAAGAAACGACTTTGCGGACAAACGCAGTTTTGCTTGCCTAGTTTCTCTTCTCTGGTGGATTCCAGAACTCGTTCATTTGTGATTCCGACAGCGGCCAGAGAATCCGAAAAAAGAGGTGAACACGAGGACTTCCCAGGAGGTCACCCATCCTAGTACTACTCTCGTCGAAGCACGCTTAACTGCGGACATTTGATGGGATCCGGTGCATTAGTTCTGGTATGATCGCACCTGTAAATTCATGCGTCGTAATTGAATATATGCGTTGCACTACAGAAAATACATACAAAAAAAAGCCCCCGACTAATTGAAATCCATTCGAATCAAGGAAGAAACGAATTTGCGGACAAACGCAGCAGGAAATGCAGAAAACGATCGTCCGGTGTCAGATTGCCTATTATTATACCTTTTCGGAAAGGGAATCGCGCAACAAACACACCTCATCGTTCTGCCATGAAATATGGGCTCCAGAACCGTTTTGAGCTCGTCTTGGGCCTCAAAACGGCCGTTTTAGTTTTTCCTTGCCTATTTTTTCTTCTCTGGTGGAGTCCAGAACTCGTTCTTTTGTGATTCCGACAGCGGCCAGAGAATCCGAAAAAAAAGGTGCAACACGAGGACTTCCCATGAGGTCACCTATCCTAGTACTACTCTCGCCCAAGCACGCTTAACTGCGGAGTTCTGATGGGATCCGGTGAATTAGTGCTGGTATGATCGCACCTGTAAATTCATGCGTCGTAATTGAATATATGCGTTGCACTACAGAAAATACATACAAAAAAAAGCCCCCGACTAATCGAAATCCATTGGAATCAAGGAAGAAACGACTTTGCGGTTAAACGCAGCAGGAAAATGCGAAAAACGATCGTCCGGTGTCAGATTGCCTATTATTATACCTTTCCGGAAAAGGAATCGCGCCACAAACACAACTCATCGCTCTGCCATGAAATATGGGCTCCAGAACCGTTTTGACCTCGTCTTGGGCCTCAAAACGGCCGTTTTAGTTTTTCCTTGCCTATTTTCTCTTCTCTAGTGGATTCCAGAACTCGTTCTTTTGTGATTCCGACGAGGACTTCCCAGAAGGTCACACATCCTAGTACTACTCCCGCCCAAGCTCGCTTAACTGCGGAGTTCTGATGGGATCCGGTGCATTAGTGCTGGTATGATCCCACCTGTAAACTCATGCGTCGTAATTGAATATATGCGTTGAACATTAGAAAATACATACAAAAAAAGCCCCCGACAAATCGAAATCCATTCGAATCAAGGAAGAAACGACTTTGCGGACAAACTCAGCAGCAAATGCGGAAAACGATCGTCTGGTGTCAGATTGCCTATTATTATACCTTTCCGGAAAGGGAATCGCGCCACAAACACACCTCATCGCTCTGCCATGAAATATGGCCTCCAGAACCGTTTTGAGCTCGTCTTGGGCCTCAAAACGGCCGTTTTAGTTTTTCCTTGCCTATTTTCTCTTCTCTGGTGGATTCCAGAACTCATTCTTTTGTGATTCCGACAGCGGCCAGAGACTCCGAAAAAAGAAGTGCAACACGAGGACTTCCCAGCAGGTCACCCATCCTAATACTACTCTCGCCAAAGCACGCTTAACTGCAGCGTTCTGTTGGGATCCGGTGCATTAGTGCTAGTATGATCACAAATGTAAACTCATGCGTCGTAATTGAATATATGCGTTGCACTACAGAAAATACATACAAAAAAAAGCCACCGACTAATCGAAATCCATACGAATCAAGGAAGAAACGACTTTGCGGACAAACGCAGCAGGAAATGCGGAAAACGATCGTCCGGTGTCAGATTGCCTATTATTAGACCTTTCCGAAAAGGGAATCGCGCCACAAACACACCTCATCGCTCTGCCATGAAATATGGGCCCAAGAACCGTTTGGAACTCGTCTTGGGCCTCAAAACGGCCGTTTTAGTTTTTCCTTGCCTATTTTCTCTTATCTGGTGGATTCCAGAACTCGTTCTTTTGTGATTCCGACAACGGCCAGAGAATCCGAAAAAAGAGGCGCAACACGAGGACTTCCCAGGAGGTCACCCATCATAGTACTACTCTCGCCGAAGCGCGCTTAACTGCGGAGTTCTGATGGGATCCGGTGCATTAGTGCTGGTATGATCGCACTTGTAAACTCATGCGTCTTAATTGAATATATGCGTTGCACTACAGAAAATACATACAAAAAAAAGCCCCCGACTAATCGAAATCCATTCGAATCAAGGAAGAAACGACTTTGCGGACAGACGCAGCAGGAAATGCGGAAAACGATCGTCCGGTGTCAGATTGCCTATTATTATACCTTTCCGGAACGGGAATCGCGCCACAAACACACCTCATCGCTCTGCCATGAAATATGGGCTCCAGAACCGTTTTGAGCTCGTCTTGGGCCTCAAAACGGCCGTTTTAGTTTTTCCTTGCCTATTTTCTCTTCTCTGGTGGAGTCCAGAACTCGTTCTTTTGTGATTCCGACACCGGCCAGAGAATCCGAAAAAAAAGGTGCAACACGAGGACTTCCAAGGAGGTCACCAATCCTGGGATCCGGTGCATTAGTGCTGGTATGATCGCACTTGTAAACTCATGCGTCGTAATTGAATATATGCGTTGCACTACAGAAAATACATACAAAAAAAAGCCCCCGATTAATCGAAATCCATTCGAATCAAGGAAGAAACGACTTTGCGGACAAACGCAGTTTTGCTTGCCTAGTTTCTCTTCTCTGGTGGATTCCAGAACTCGTTCATTTGTGATTCCGACAGCGGCCAGAGAATCCGAAAAAAGAGGTGAACACGAGGACTTCCCAGGAGGTCACCCATCCTAGTACTACTCTCGTCGAAGCACGCTTAACTGCGGACATTTGATGGGATCCGGTGCATTAGTTCTGGTATGATCGCACCTGTAAATTCATGCGTCGTAATTGAATATATGCGTTGCACTACAGAAAATACATACAAAAAAAAGCCCCCGACTAATTGAAATCCATTCGAATCAAGGAAGAAACGAATTTGCGGACAAACGCAGCAGGAAATGCAGAAAACGATCGTCCGGTGTCAGATTGCCTATTATTATACCTTTTCGGAAAGGGAATCGCGCAACAAACACACCTCATCGTTCTGCCATGAAATATGGGCTCCAGAACCGTTTTGAGCTCGTCTTGGGCCTCAAAACGGCCGTTTTAGTTTTTCCTTGCCTATTTTTTCTTCTCTGGTGGAGTCCAGAACTCGTTCTTTTGTGATTCCGACAGCGGCCAGAGAATCCGAAAAAAAAGGTGCAACACGAGGACTTCCCATGAGGTCACCTATCCTAGTACTACTCTCGCCCAAGCACGCTTAACTGCGGAGTTCTGATGGGATCCGGTGAATTAGTGCTGGTATGATCGCACCTGTAAATTCATGCGTCGTAATTGAATATATGCGTTGCACTACAGAAAATACATACAAAAAAAAGCCCCCGACTAATCGAAATCCATTGGAATCAAGGAAGAAACGACTTTGCGGTTAAACGCAGCAGGAAATGCGAAAAACGATCGTCCGGTGTCAGATTGGCTATTATTATACCTTTCCGGAAAAGGAATCGCGCCACAAACACAACTCATCGCTCTGCCATGAAATATGGGCTCCAGAACCGTTTTGACCTCGTCTTGGGCCTCAAAACTGCCGTTTTAGTTTTTCCTTGCCTATTTTCTCTTCTCTAGTGGATTCCAGAACTCGTTCTTTTGTGATTCCGACAAGGACTTCCCAGAAGGTCACCCATCCTAGTACTACTCCCGCCCAAGCTCGCTTAACTGCGGAGTTCTGATGGGATCCGGTGCATTAGTGCTGGTATGATCCCACCTGTAAACTCATGCGTCGTAATTGAATATATGCGTTGAACAACAGAAAATACATACAAAAAAAGCCCCCGACAAATCGAAATCCATTCGAATCAAGGAAGAAACGACTTTGTGGACAAACTCAGCAGCAAATGCGGAAAACGATCGTCTGGTGTCAGATTGCCTATTATTATACCTTTCCGGAAAGGGAATCGCGCCACAAACACACCTCATCGCTCTGCCATGAAATATGGCCTCCAGAACCGTTTTGAGCTCGTCTTGGGCCTCAAAACGGCCGTTTTAGTTTTTCCTTGCCTATTTTCTCTTCTCTGGTGGATTCCAGAACTCATTCTTTTGTGATTCCGACAGCGGCCAGAGACTCCGAAAAAAGAAGTGCAACACGAGGACTTCCCAGCAGGTCACCCATCCTAATACTACTCTCGCCAAAGCACGCTTAACTGCAGCGTTCTGTTGGGATCCGGTGCATTAGTGCTAGTATGATCACAAATGTAAACTCATGCGTCGTAATTGAATATATGCGTTGCACTACAGAAAATACATACAAAAAAAAGCCACCGACTAATCGAAATCCATACGAATCAAGGAAGAAACGACTTTGCGGACAAACGCAGCAGGAAATGCGGAAAACGATCGTCCGGTGTCAGATTGCCTATTATTAGACCTTTCCGAAAAGGGAATCGCGCCACAAACACACCTCATCGCTCTGCCATGAAATATGGGCCCAAGAACCGTTTGGAACTCGTCTTGGGCCTCAAAACGGCCGTTTTAGTTTTTCCTTGCCTATTTTCTCTTATCTGGTGGATTCCAGAACTCGTTCTTTTGTGATTCCGACAACGGCCAGAGAATCCGAAAAAAGAGGCGCAACACGAGGACTTCCCAGGAGGTCACCCATCATAGTACTACTCTCGCCGAAGCGCGCTTAACTGCGGAGTTCTGATGGGATCCGGTGCATTAGTGCTGGTATGATCGCACTTGTAAACTCATGCGTCTTAATTGAATATATGCGTTGCACTACAGAAAATACATACAAAAAAAAGCCCCCGACTAATCGAAATCCATTCGAATCAAGGAAGAAACGACTTTGCGGACAGACGCAGCAGGAAATGCGGAAAACGATCGTCCGGTGTCAGATTGCCTATTATTATACCTTTCCGGAACGGGAATCGCGCCACAAACACACCTCATCGCTCTGCCATGAAATATGGGCTCCAAAACCGTTTTGAGCTCGTCTTGGGCCTCAAAACGGCCGTTTTAGTTTTTCCTTGCCTATTTTCTCTTCTCTGGTGGAGTCCAGAACTCGTTCTTTTGTGATTCCGACACCGGCCAGAGAATCCGAAAAAAAAGGTGCAACACGAGGACTTCCAAGGAGGTCACCAATCCTGGGATCCGGTGCATTAGTGCTGGTATGATCGCACTTGTAAACTCATGCGTCGTAATTGAATATATGCGTTGCACTACAGAAAATACATACAAAAAAAAGCCCCCGATTAATCGAAATCCATTCGAATCAAGGAAGAAACGACTTTGCGGACAAACGCAGTTTTGCTTGCCTAGTTTCTCTTCTCTGGTGGATTCCAGAACTCGTTCATTTGTGATTCCGACAGCGGCCAGAGAATCCGAAAAAAGAGGTGAACACGAGGACTTCCCAGGAGGTCACCCATCCTAGTACTACTCTCGCCCAAGCACGCTTGACTGCGGAGTTCTGATGGGATCACGTCCATTAGTGCTGGTATGATTGCACCTGTAAACTCATGCGTCGTAATTGAATATATGCGTTGCACTACAGAAAATACATACAAAAAAAAGCCCCCGACTAATCGAAATCCATTGGAATCAAGGAAGAAACGACTTTGCGGTTAAACGCAGCAGGAAATGCGAAAAACGATCGTCCGGTGTCAGATTGCCTATTATTATACCTTTCCGGAAAAGGAATCGCGCCACAAACACAACTCATCGCTCTGCCATGAGATATGGGCTCCAGAACCGTTTTGACCTCGTCTTGGGCCTCAAAACGGCCGTTTTAGTTTTTCCTTGCCCATTTTCTCTTCTCTGGTGGATTCCAGCACTCGTTCTTTTCTGATTCCGACAGCGGCCAGAGAATCCGAGAAAAGAGGTGCAACTCGAGGACTTCCCAGAACTCACCCATCCTAGTACTACTCTCGCCCAAGCTCACATAACTGCGTAGTTCTGATGGGATCCGATGCATTAGTGCTGGTATGATGGCACCTGTAAACTCATGCGTCGTTATTGAATATATGCGTTGCACTACAGAAAATACATACAAAAAAAAGCCCCCGACTAATCGAAATCCATTCGAATCGAGGAAGAAAAGACTTTGCAGACAAACGCAACAGGAAATGCGGAAAACGATCGTCCGGTATCAGAGTGCCTATTATTATACCTTTCCGGAAAGGGAATCGCGCCACAAATATGGGCTCTGCCATGAAATATGGGCTCCAAAACCGTTTTGAGCTCGTCTTGGGCCTCAAAACGGCCGTTTTAGTTTTTCGTTTCCTATTTTCTCTTCTCTGGTGGATTCCAGAACTCGTTCTTTTGTGATTCCGACAGCGGCCATAGAATCCGAAAAAAGAGGTGCAACACGAGGACTTCCCAGGAGGTCACCCATCCTAGTACTACTCTCGCCTAAGCACTCTTAACTGCAGAGTTCTGATGGGATCCAGTGCATTAGTGCTGGTATGATTGCACCTGTAAACTCATGCGTCGTAATTGAATATATGCGTTGCACTACAGAAAATACATACAAAAAAAAGCCCCCGACTAATCGAAATCCATTCGAATCAAGGAAGAAACGACTTTGCGGACAAACGCAGTAGGAAATGCGGAAAACGATCGTCCGGTGTCAGATTGCCTATTATTATACCTTTCCGGAAAGGGAATCGTGCCACAAATATGGGCTCTGCCATGAAATATGGGCTCCAAAACCGTTTTGAGCTCGTCTTGGGCCTCAAAACGGCTGTTTTAGTTTCTCCTTGCCTATTTTCTCTTCTCTGGTGGATTCCAGAACTCGTTCTTTTGTGATTCCGACAGCGGCCAGAGAATCCGAAAAAAGAGGTGCAACACGAGGACTTCCCAGGACTCACCCATCCTAGTACTACTCGCCCAAGCTCGCATAACTGCGTAGTTCTGATGGGATCCGGTGCATTAGTGCTGGTATGATCGCCGCTGTAAACTCATGCGTCGTAATTGAATATATGCGTAGCACTACAGAAAATACATACAAAAAAAAGCCCCCGACTAATCGAAATCCATTCGAATCGAGGAAGAAAAGACTTTGCAGACAAACGCAGCATGAAATGCGGAAAACGATCGTCCGGTGTTAGATTGCCTATTATTATAGCTTTTCGGAAAGGGAATCGCGCCACAAACACACCTCATCGCTCTGCCTTGAAATATGGGCTCCAGATCCGTTTTGAGCTCGTCTTGGGCCTCAAAACAGCCGTTTTAGTTTTTCCTTGCCTATTTTCTCTTCTCTGGTGGATTCTAGAACTCGTTCTTTTGTGATTCTGACAGCGGCCAGAGAATCCGAAAAAAGAGGTGCAACACGAGGACTTCCCAGGAGGTCACTCATCCTAGTACTACTCTTGCCCAAGCACGCTTCACTGCGGAGTTCTGATGGGATCCGGTGCATTAGTGCTGGTATGATCGCACCTATAAACTCATGCGTCGTAATTGAATATATGAGTTGCACTACAGAAAATACATACAAAAAAAAGCCCCCGACTAATCGAAATCCATTCGAATCAAGGAAGAAACGACTTTGCGGACAAACGCAGCAGGAAATGCGCGCCACAAATATGGGCTCTGCCATGAAATATGGGCTCCCGAACCGTTTTGAGCTCGTCTTGGGCCTCAAAACGGCCGTTTTAGTTTTTCCTTGCCTATTTTCTCTTCTCTGGTGGATTCCATTACTCGTTCTTTTGTGATTCCGACAGCGGCCAGAGAATCCAAAAAAAGAGGTGCAACACGAGGATTTCCCAGGAGGTCACCCATGCTAGTACTACTCTCGCCCAAGCACGTTTCACTGCGGAGTTCTGATGGGATCCGGTACATTAGTGCTGGTATGATCGCACCTGTAAACTCATTCGTCGTAATTGAATATATGCGTTGCACTACAGAAAATAAATACAAAAAAAAAGCCCCCGACTAATCGAAATCCATTCGAATCAAGGAAGAAACGACTTTGCGGACAAACGCAGCAGGAAATGCGGAAAACGATCGTTCGGTGTGAGATTGCCTTTTATTATACCTTTCCGGAAAGGGAATCGCGCCACAAATATGGGCTCCAGAACCGTTTTGAGCTCGTCTTGGGCCTCAAAATGGCCGTTTTAGTTTTTCCTTACCTATTTTCTCTTCTCTGGTGGATTCCAGAACTCGTACTACTCTCGCCCAAGCACGGTTAATTGCGGAGTTCTGATGAGATCCGATGCATTAGTGCTGGTATGATCGCACCTGTAAACTCATGCGTCGTAATTGAATATATGCGTTGCACTACAGAAAATACATACAAAAAAAAACCCCGACTAATCGAAATCCATTTGAATCGAGGAAGAAACAACTTTGCGATGGGCTCTGCCATGAAATATGGGCTTCAGAACCGTTTTGAGCTCGTCTTGGGCCTCAAAATGGCCGTTTTAGTTTTTCCTTGCCTATTTTCTCTTCTCTGGTGGATTCCAGAACTCGTTATTTTGTGATTCCGACAGCGGCCAGAGAATCCGAAAAAAGAGGTGCAACACGAGTACTTCCCAGGAGGTCACCCATCCTAGCACTACTCTCGCCCAAGAACACTTAACTGCGAAGTTCTGATAGGATCCGGTGCATTAGTGCTGGTATGATCGCACCTGTAAACTCATGCGTCGTAATTGAATATATGCGTTGCACTACAAAAAATACATACAAAAAAAAGCCCCCGACTAATCGAAATCCATTTGAATCAAAGAAGAAACGACTTTACGGACAAACGAAGCAGGAAATGCGGAAAACGATCGTCGGGTGTCAGATTGCCTATTATTATACCTTTCCGGAAAGGGAATCGCGCCACAAACACACCTCTTCGCTTTGCCATGAAATATGGGCTCCAGAACCGTTTTGAGCTCGTCTTGAGCTTTAAAAAGGCCGTTTTAGTTTTTCCTTGCCTATTTTCTCTTCTCTGGTGGATTCCAGAACTCGTTCTTTTGTGATTCCGACAGCGGCTAGAGAATCCGAAAAAAGAGGTGCAACACGAGGACTTCCCAGGAGGTCACCCGTCCTGGTACTACTCTCGCCTAAGCATGCTTCACTGCAGAGTTCTGATGGGATGCGGTGCATTAGTGCTGGTATGATCGCACCTGTGAACTTATGCGTCGTAATTGAATATATGCGTTGCACTACAGAAAATACATACAAAAAAAAGCCCCCGACTAATCGAAATCCATTCGTATCAAGGAAGAAACGACTTTGCAGACAAACGCAGCGCTCTGCCATGAAATATGGGCTCCAGAATTGTTGAACTCGTTATTTTGTGATTCCGACAGCGGCTAGAGAATCTGAAAAAAGAGGTGCAACACAAGTACTTCCCAGGAGCTCACCCATCCTAGCACTACTCTCGCCCGAGAACGCTTAGCTGCGAAGTTCTGATGGGATCCAGTGCATTAGTGCTGGTATGATCGCACCTGTAAACTCATGCGTCGTAATTGAATATATGCGTTGCACTACAAAAAATACATACAAAAAAAAGGCCCCGACTAATCGAAATCCATTTGAATCAAGGAAGAAACGACTTTGCGGACAAAAGAAGCAGGAAATGCGGAAAACGATCGTCCGGTGTCAGATTGCCTATTATTATACCTTTCCGGAAAGGGAATCGCGCCACAAACACATCTCATCGCTTTGCCATGAAATATGGGCTCCAGAACCATTTTGAGCTCGTCTTAGGCCTCAAAACGCCCGTTTTAGTTTTTCCTTGCCTATTTTCTCTTCTCTGGTGGATTCCAGAACTCGTTCTTTTGTGATTCCGAAAGCGGCCAGAGAATCCGAAAAAGGAGGCGCAACACGAGGGCTTCCTAGGAGGTCACCCATCCTAGTACTACTCTCGCCCAAGCACACTTAACTGCGAAGTTCTGATGGGATCTGGTGCATTAGTGCTGGTATGATCGCACCTGTAAACTCATGCGTCGTAATTGAATATATGCGTTGCAGTACAGAAAATACATACAAAAAAAAGCCCCCGACTAATCGAAATCCATTCGAATCAAGGAAGAAACGACTTTGCGGACAAACGCAGCAGGAAATGCGGAAAACCATCGTCCGGTGTCAGGTTGCCTATTATTATACCTGTCCGGAAAGGGTATTGCGCCAAAAACACAACGGCTCCAGAACCATTTTGAGCTCGTCTTGGGCCTTAAAACGGCCGTTTTAGTTTTTCCTTGCCTATTTTCTGTTCTCTGGTGGATTCCAGAACTCGTTCTTTTGTGATTCCGACAGCGGCTAGAGAATCCGAAAAAAAAGGTGCAACACGATGACTTCCCAGGAGGTCACCCATCCTAGTACTACTCTCGCCCAAGCACGCTTGACTGCGGAGTTCTGATGTGATCCGGTGCATTAGTGCTGGTATGATTGCACCTGTAAACTCATGCGTCGTAATTGAATATATGCGTTGCACTACAGTAAATACATACAAAAAAAAGCCCCCGACTAATCGAAATCCATTCGAATCAAGGAAGAAACGACTTTGCGGACAAACACAGTAGGAAATGCGGAAAACGATCGTCCGGTGTCAGATTGCCTATTATTATACGTGTCCGGAAAGGGAATCGCACCACAAACACACCTCATCGCTTTGCCATGAAATATGGGCTCCAGAACCGTTTTGAGCTCGTCTTGGGCCTCAATACGGCCGTTTTAGTTTTTCCTTGCCTATTTTCTCTTCTCTGGTGGATTCCAGAACTCGTTCTTTTGTTATTCCGACTGCGGCCAGCGAATCCGAAAAAAGAGGTGCAACACAAGGACTTCCCAGGAGGTAACCCATCCTGCTACTACTCTCGCCCTCGCTCGCTTAATTGCGGAGTTCTGATGGGATCCGGTGCATTAGTGCTGGTATGATCGCACCTATAAACTCATGCGTCGTAATTGAATATATGTGTTGCACTACAGAAAATACATACAAAAAGAAGCTCCCGACTAATCAAAATCCATTCGAATCAAGGAAGAAACGACTTTGCGAACAAACGCAGCAGGAAATGCGAAAAACGAATTATACCTGTCCGGAAAAGGAATCGCGCCACAAACACAGCTCATCGCTTTGCCTTGAAATATGGGCTCCAGAGCCGTTTTGAGCTCGTCTTGGACCTCAAAACAGCGGTTTTAGTTTTTCCTTGCCTATTTTCTCTTCTCTGGTGCATTCCAGAACTCGTTCTTTTGTGATTCCGACAGCGGCCAGAGAATCCAAAAAAAGAGATGCAACACGAGGACTTCCCAAGAGATCACCCATCCTGGTACTACTCTCGCCCAAGCACGCTTAACTACGGAGTTCTGATAGGATCCGGTGCATTAGTGCTGGTATGATCGCACCTGTAAACTCATGCGTCGTAATTGAATATATGCGCTGCACTACAGAAAATACATACAAATAAAAGCCCCCGACTAATCGAAATCCATTCGAATCAAGGAAGAAACGACTTTGCGCACAAACGCAGCAGGAAATGCGGAAAACGAATTATACCTGTCCGGATAGGGAATCGCGCCACAAACACACCTCATCGCTTTGCCTGGAAATATGGGCTCCAGAACCGTTTTGAGCTCGTCTTGGGCCTCAAAACGGCAGTTTTAGTTTTTCCTTGCCTATTTTCTCTTCTCTGGTGGATTCCAGAACTCGTTCTTTTATGATTCCGACAGCGGCCAGAGAATCCGAAAAAAGAGATGCAACACGAGGACATCCCAAGAGGTCACCCATCCTAGTACTACTCTCGCCCAAGCACGCTTCACTGCAGAGTTCTGATGGGATCCGCTGCATTAGTGTTGGTATGATCGCACATGTAAACTCATGCGTCGTAATTGAAAATATGCGTTGCACTACAGAAAATACATAGAAAAAAAAAGCCCCCGACTTATCGAAATCCATTCGAATCAAGGAAGAAACGACTTTGCGGACAAACGAAGTAGGAAATGCGGAAAACGATCGTCCGGTGTCAGATTGCCTATTATTATACCTTTCCGGAAAGGGAATCGCGCCACAAACACACCTCATCGCTTTGCCATGAAATATGGGCTCCAGAACCGTTTTGAGCTCGTCTTGGGCCTCAAAACGCCCGTTTTAGTTTTTCCTTGCCTATTTTCTCTTCTCTGGTGGATTCCAGAACTCGTTCTTTTGTGATTCCGACAGCGGCCAGAGAATCCGAAAAAAAAGGCGCAACACGAGGGCTTCCTAGGAGGTCACCCATCCTAGTACTACTCTCGCCCAAGCACACTTAACTGCGAATTTCTGATGGGATCCGGTGCATTAGTGCTGGTATGATCGCACCTGTAAACTCATGCGTCGTAATTGAATATATGTGTTGCACTACAGAAAATACATACAAAAAAAAGCCCCCGACTAACCGAAATCCATTCGAATCAAAGAAGAAACGACTTTGCGGACAAACACAGCAGGAAATGCGGAAAACGATCGTCCGGTGTCAGATTGCCTATTATTATACGTGTCCGGAAAGGGAATCGCACCACAAACACACCTCATCGCTTTGCCATGAAATATGGGCTCCAAAACCGTTTTGAGCTCGTCTTGGGCCTCAATACGGCCGTTTTAGTTTTTCCTTGCCTATTTTCTCTTCTCTGGTGGATTCCAGAACTTGTTCTTTTGTGATTCCCACTGCGGCCAGAGAATCCGAAAAAAGAGGTGCAACACAAGGACTTCCCAGGAGGTAACCCATCCTGCTACTACTCTCGCCCTCGCTCGCTTAATTGCGGAGTTCTGATGGGATCCGGTGCATTAGTGCTGGTATGATCGCACCTATAAACTCATGCGTCGTAATTGAATATATGTGTTGCACTACAGAAAATACATACAAAAAAAAGCTCCCGACTAATCAAAATCCATTCGAATCAAGGAAGAAACGACTTTGCGGACAAACGCAGCAGGAAATGCGGAAAACGAATTATACCTGTCCGGAGAGGGAATCGCGCCACAAACAGCTCATCGCTTTGCCTTGAAATATGGGCTCCAGAGCCGTTTTGAGCTCGTCTTGGGCCTCAAAACTGCGGTTTTAGTTTTTCCTTGCCTATTTTCTCTTCTCTGGTGGATTCCAGAACTCGTTCTTTTGTGATTCCGACAGCGGCCAGAGAATCCAAAAAAAGAGATGCAACACGATGACTTCCCAGGAGATCACCCATCCTGGTACTACTCTCGCCCAAGCACGCTTAACTACGGAGTTCTGATGGGATCCGGTGCATTAGTGCTGGTATGATCGCACCTGTAAACTCATGCGTCGTAATTGAATATATGCGTTGCACTACAGAAAATACATACAAAAAAAAGACCCCGACTAATCGAAATCCATTCGAATCAAGGAAGAAACGACTTTGCGGACAAACGCAGCAGGAAATGCGGAAAACGAATTATACCTGTCCAGATAGGGAATCGCGCCAGAAACACACCTCATCGCTTTGCCAGGAAATATGGGCTCCAGAACCGTTTTGAGCTCGTCTTGGGCCTCAAAACGGCAGTTTTAGTTTTTCCTTGCCTATTTTCTCATCTCTGGTGGATTCCAGAACTCGTTCTTTTGTGATTCCGACAGCGGCCAGAGAATCCGAAAAAAGAGGTGCAACACGAGGAATTCCCAGGAGGTCACCGATCCTTGTACTACTCTCGCCCAACCACGCTTAACTACGGAGTTTTGATGGGATCCGGTGCATTAGTGCTGTTATGATCGAACCTGTAAACTTATGCGTCGTAATTGAATATATGCGTTGCACTACAGAAAATACATACAAAAAAAAGCCACCGACTAATCGAAATCCCTTCGAATCAAGGAACAAACGACTTTGCGGACAAATTATACGAGTCCGGAAAGGGATTCGCGCCACAAACACAGCTCATCGCTTTGCCTTGAAATATGGGCTCCAAAGCCGTTTTGAGCTCGTCTTGGGCCTCAAAACGGCCGTTTTAGTTTTTCCTTGCCTATTTTCTCTTCTCTGGTGGATTCCAGAACTCGTTCTTTTGTGATTCCGACAGCGGCCAGAGAATCCAAAAAAAAAGGCGCACCACGAGGGCTTCCTAGGAGGTCACCCATCCTAGTACTACTCTCGCCCAAGCACACTTAACTGCGAATTTCTGATGGGATCCAGTGCATTAGTGCTGGTATGATCGCACCTGTAAACTCATGCGTCGTAATTGAATATATGCGTTGCACTACAGAAAATACATACAAAAAAAAGCCCCCGACTAATCGAAATCCATTCGAATCAAGGAAGAAACGAATTTGCGGACAAACGCAGCAGGAAATGCGGAAAACAATCGTCCGGTGTCAGGTTGCCTATTATTATACCTGTCCGGAAAGGGTATTGCGCCAAAAACACAGCGGCTCCAGAACCGTTTTGACCTCGTCTTGGGCCTCAAAACGGCCGTTTTATTTTTTCCTTGCCTATTTTCTGTTCTCTGGTGGATTCCAGAACTCGTTCTTTTGTGATTCCGACAGCGGCCAGAGAATCCGAGAAAAAGGGTGCAACACGATGACTTCCCAGGAGGTCACCCATCCTAGTACTACTCTCGCCCAAGCACGCTTGACTGCGGAGTTCTGATGGGATCCGGTGCATTAGTGCTGGTATGATTGCATCTGTAAACTCATGCGTCGTAATTGAATATATGCGTTGCACTACAGAAAATACATAAAAAAAAAGCCCCCGACTAATCGAAATCCATTCGAATCAAGGAAGAAACGACTTTGCGGACAAACACAGCAGGAAATGCGGAAAACGATCGTCCGGTGTCAGATTGCCTATTATTATACGTGTCCGGAAAGGGAATCGCACCACAAACACACCTCATCGCTTTGCCATGAAATATGGGCTCCAGAACCGTTTTGAGCTCGTCTTTGGCCTCAAAACGGCCGTTTTAGTTTTTCCTTGCCTATTTTCTCTTCTCTGGTGGATTCCAGAACTCGTTCTTTTGTGATTCCGACAGCAGCCAGAGAATCCAAAAAAAGAGATGCAACACAAGGACTTCCCAGGAGGTCACCAATCCTAGTACTACTCTCGCCCAAGCACGCTTAGCTGCAAAGTTCTGATGGGATCCGGTGCATTAGTGCTGTTATGATTGCACCTGTAAACTCATGCGTCGTAATTGAATATATGCGTTGCACTACAGAAAATACATACAAAAAAAAGCCCCCGACTAATCGAAATCCATTCGTATCAGGGAAGAAACGACTTGGCGGACAAACGCAGCAGGAAATGCGGAAAACGATCATCCGGTGTCAGATTGCCTATAATAATACCTCTCCGGAAAGGGAATCGTGCCACAAACACACCTCATCGCTTTGCCAAGAAAAATGGGCTCCAGAACCGTTTTGAGCTCGTCTTTGGCCTCAAAACGGCCGTTTTAGTTTTTCCTTGCCTATTTTCTCTTCTCTGGTGGATTCCAGAACTCGTTCTTTTGTGATTCTGACAGCAGCCAGAGAATCCAAAAAAAGAGATGCAACACAAGGACTTCCCAGGAGGTCACCAATCCTAGTACTACTCTCGCCCAAGCACGCTTAGCTGCAAAGTTCTGATGGGATCCGGTGCATTAGTGCTGTTATGATTGCACCTGTAAACTCATGCGTCGTAATTGAATATATGCGTTGCACATCAGAAAATACATACAAAAAAAAGCCCCCGACTAATCGAAATCCATTCGAATCAAGGAAGAAACGACTTTGCGGACAAACGCAGCGCTCTGCCATGAAATATGGGCTCCAGAACCGTTGAACTCGTTATTTTGTGATTCCGACAGCGGCATGAGAATCCGAAAAAAGAGGTGCAACACGAGTACTTCCCAGGAGGTCACCCATCCTAGCACTACTCTCGCCAAAGAACACTTAACTGCGAAGTTCTGATGGGATCCGGTGCATTAGTGCTGGTATGATCGCAGCTGTAAATTCATGCGTCGTAATTGAATATATGCGTTGCACTACAGAAAATACATACAAAAAAAAGCCCCCGACTAATCGAAATCCATTCGAATCAACGAAGAAACGACTTTGCGGACAAACGCAGCGCTCTGCCATGAAATATGGGCTCCAGAACCGTTGAACTCGTTATTTTGTGATTCCGACAGCGGCCAGAGAATCCGAAAAAAGAGGTGCAACACGAGTACTTCCCAGGAGGTCACCCATCCTAGCACTACTCTCGCCCAAAAAACGCTTAACTGCGAAGTTCTGATGGGATCCAGTGCATTAGTGCTGGTATGATCGCACCTGTAAACTCATGCGTCGTAATTGAATATATGCGTTGCACTACAAAAAATACATACAAAAAAAAGCCCCCGACTAATCGAAATCCATTTGAATCAAGGAAGAAACGACTTTGCGGACAAACGAAGCAGGAAATGCGGAAAACGATCGTCCGGTGTCAGATTGCCTATTATTATACCTTTCCAGAAAAGGAATCGCGCCACAAACACACCTCATCGCTTTGCCATGAAATATGGGCTCCAGAACCGTTTTGAGCTCGTCTTGAGCCTCAAAACGGCCGTTTTAGTTTTTCCTTGCCTATTTTCTCTTCACTGGTGGATTCCAGAACTCGTTCTTTTGTGATTCCGACAGCGGCCAGAGAATCCGAAAAAAGAGGTGCAACACGAGGACTTCCCAGGAGGTCACCCATCCTGGTACTACTCTCGCCCAAGCACGCTTCACTGCAGAGCTCTGATGGGATCCGCTGCATTAGTGCTGGTATGATCGCACATGTAAATTCATGCGTCGTAATTGAATATATGCGTTGCACTACAGAAAATACATACAAAAAAAACCCCCGACTAATCGAAATCCATTCGAATCAAGGAAGAAACGACTTTGCGGACAAACGCAGCAGGAAATTCGGAAAACAATCGTCCGGTGTCAGGTTGCCTATTATTATACCTGTCCGGAAAGGGTATTGCGCCAAAAACACAGCGGCCAGAGAATCCGAAAAAAAAGGTGCAACACGATGACTTCCCAGGAGGTCACCCATCCTAGTACTACTCTCGCCCAAGCACGCTTGACTGCGGAGTTCTGATGGGATCACGTCCATTAGTGCTGGTATGATTGCACCTGTAAACTCATGCGTCGTAATTGAATATATGCGTTGCACTACAGAAAATACATACAAAAAAAAGCCCCCGACTAATCGAAATCCATTCGAATCAAGGAAGAAACGACTTTCCAGACAAACGCAGCAGGAAATGCGGAAAACGATCGTCCGGTGTCAGATTGCCAATTATTATACCTGTCCGAAAAGGGAATCGCGCCACAAACACAGCTCATCGCTTTGCCATGAAATATGGGCTCCATAACAGTTTTGAGCTCGTCTTGGGCCTCAAAACGCCCGTTTTAGTTTTTCCTTGCCTATTTTCTCTTCTCTGGTGGATTCCAGAACTCGTTCTTTTGTGATTCCGACAGCGGCCAGAGAATCCGAAAAAAGAGGTGCAACACGATGACTTCCCATGAGGTCACCCATCCTAGTACTACTCTCACCCAAGCACACTTAACTGTGGGGTTGTGATGGGATCCGGTGCATTAGTGCTGGTATGATCGCACCTGTAAACTCATGCGTCGTAATTGAATATATGCGTTGCACTACAGAAAATACATACAAAAAAAAGCCCCCGACTAATCGAAATCCATTCGAATCAAGGAAAAAACAACTTTTCGGACAATTGCAGCAGGAAATGCGGAAACCGAGGACCTCCCAAGAGGTCACCCATCCTAGTACTACTATCGCCCAAGCACGCTTAACTGCGGAGTTCTGATGGATCCGGTGCATTAGTGCTGGTATGATCGCACCTGTAAACTCATGCGTCGTAATTGAATATATGCGTTGCACTACAGAAAATACATAAAAAAAAGCCCCTGACTAATCGAAATCCATTAGAATCAAGGAAGAAACGACTTTGCGGACAAACGCAGCAGGAAATGCGGAAAACGATCGTCCGATGTCAGATTGCCTATTATTATACCTTTCCGGAAAGGGAATCGCGCCACAAACACACCTCATCGCTTTGCCATGAAATATGGGCTCTAGAACCGTTTTGAGCTCGTCTAAGGCCTCAAAACGGCCGTTTTAGTTTTTCCTTGCCTATTTTCTCTTCTCTAGTGGATTCCAGAGCTCGTTCTTTTGTGATTCCGACAGCGGCCAGAAAATCCGAAGAAAGAGGTGCAACACGAGGACTTCCCTGAAGGTCACCCATCCTAGTACTACTCTCGCCCAAGCACGCTTGACTGCGGAGTTCTGTTGGGATCCGGTGCATTAGTGCTGGTATGATCACACCTGTAAACTCATGCGTCGTAGTTGAATATATGCGTTGCACTAAAGAAAATACATACAAAAAAAAGCCCCCGACTAATCGAAATCCATTCGAATCAAGGAAGAAACCACTTTGCAGACAAACGCAGCAGGAAATGCGGAAAACGATCGTCTGGTGTCAAATTGCCAATTATTATACCTGTCCGGAAAGGGAATCGCGCCACAAACACAGCTTATCGCTTTGCCTTGAATTATGGGCTCCAGAACCGTTTTGAGCTCGTCTTGGGCCTCAAAACGGCTGTTTTAGTTTTTCCTTGCCTATTTTCTCTTCTCTGGTGGATTCCAAAACTCGTTCTTTTGTGATTCCGACAGCTGCCAGAGAATCCGAAAAAAGAGGTGCAACACGAGGACTTCCCAGGAGGTCACCCATACTAGTACTACTCTCACCCAAGCACACTTAACTGTGGAGTTGTGATGGGATCCGGTGCATTAGTGCTGGTATGATCGCACCTGTAAACTCATGCGTTGTAATTGAATATATGCATTGCACTACAGAAAATACATACAAAAAAAAGTCCCCGACTAATCGAAATCCATTCGAATCAAGGAAGAAACGACTTTGCGGACAAACGCAGCAGGAAATGCGGAAAACGATCGTCCGGTGTCAGATTGCCAATTATTATACCTGTCCGGAAAGGGAATCGCGCCACAAACACAGCTTATCGCTTTGGCATGAAATGTGGGCTCCAGAACCGTTTTGAGCTCGTCTTGGGCCTCAAAACGGCTGTTTTAGTTTTTCCTTGCTTATTTTCTCTTCTCTGGTGGATTCCAAAACTCGTTCTTTTGTGATTCCGACAGCGGCCAGAAAATCCGAAAAAAGAGGTGCAACACGAGGACTTCCCAGGAGGTCACCTATCCTTGTACTACTCTCGCCCAAGCACGCTTCACTACGGAGTTCTGATAGGATCCGGTGCATTAGTGCTGGTATGATCGCACCTGTAAACTCATGCGTCATAATTGAATATATGCGTTGCACTACAAAAAATACATACAAAAAAAAGCCCCCGACTAATCGAAATCCATTCGAATCAAGGAAGAAACGACTTTGCGGACAAACGCAGCAGGAAATGCAGAAAACGATCGTCCGGTGTCAGATTGCCTATTATTATACCTTTCCGGAAAGGGAATCGCGCCACAAACACACCTCATCGCTTTGCCATGAAATATGGGCTCCAGAAACGTTTTGAGCTCGTCTTGAGCCTCAAAACGGCCGTTTTAGTTTTTCCTTGGCTTTTTTCTTTCTCTGGTGGATTCCAGAACTCGTTCTTTTGTGATTCCGACAGTGGCCAGAGAATCCGAAAAAAGAGGTGCAACACGAGGACTTCCCAGGAGGTCACCCATCCTGGTACTACTCTCGCCCAAGCACGCTTCACTGCAGAGTTCTGATGGGATCCGGTGCATTAGTGCTGGTATGATCGCACCTGTAAACTCATGCGTCGTAATTGAATATATGCGTTGCACTACAGAAAATACATACAAAAAAAACCCCTCGACTAATCGAAATCCATTCGAATCAAGGAAGAAACGACTTTGCGGACAAACCCAGCAGGAAATGCGGAAAACGATCGTCCGGTGTCAGATTGCCTATTATTATACCTTTTCGGAAAGGGAATCGCGCCACAAACACACCTCATCGCTTTGCCATGAAATATGGGCTCCAGAACCGTTTTGAGCTCGTCTTAGGCCTCAAAACGGCCGTTTTAGTTTTTCCTTGCCTATTTTCTCTTCGCTGGTGGATTCCTGAACTCGTTCTTTTGTGATTCCGACAGCGGTCAGAGAATCCGAAAAAAGAGGTGGAACACGAGGACTTCCCAGGAGGTCACCCATCATAGTACTAATCTCGCCCAACCACGCTTAACTGTAGAGTTCTGATGGAATCCGGTGCATTAGTGCTGGTATCATCGCACCAGTAAACTCATGCGTCGTAATTGAATATATGCGTTGCACTACAGAAAATACATACAAAAAAAAGTCCCCGACTAATCGAAATCCATTCGAATCAAGGAAGAAACGACTTTGCGGACAAACGCAGCAGGAAATGCGGAAAACGATCGTCTGATGTCAGATTGCCTATTATTATACCTGTCCGGAAAGGGAATCGCGCCACAAACACAGCTTATCGCTTTGCCTTGAAATATAGGCTCCATAACCGTTTTGAGCTCGTCTTGGGCCTCAAAACGGCCGTTTTAGTTTTTCCTTGCCTTTTTTCTCTTCTCTGGTGGATTCAAGAATTCGTTCTTTTGTGATTCCGACAGCTGCCAGAGAATCCGAAAAAAGAGGTGCAACACGAGGACTTCCCAGGAGGTCACCCATCATAGTACTAATCTCGCCCAAGCACGCTTATCTGCAGAGTTCTGATGGGATCCGGTGCATTATTGCTGGACGATCGCACCTGTAAACTCATGAGTCGTAATTGAATATATGCGTTGCACTACAGAAAATACATACAAAAAAAAGTCCCCGACTAATCGAAATCCATTCGAATCAAGGAAGAAACGACTTTGCGGACAAACGCAGCAGGAAATGCGGAAAACGATCGTCCTGTGTCAAATTGCCAATTATTATACCTGTCCGGCAAGGGAATCGCGCCACAAACACAGCTTATCGCTTTGCCTTGAAATATGGGCTCCAGAACCGTTTTGAGCTCGTCTTGGACCTCAAAACGGCCGTTTTAGTATTTCCGTACCTATTTTCTCTTCTCTGGTGGATTCGAGAACTCGTTGTTTTGTGATTCTGACAGCGGCCAGAGAATCCGAAAAAAGAGGTGCAACACGAGGACTTCCCAGGAGGTCACCCATCATAGTACTAATCTCTCCCAAGCACGCTTATCTGCGGAGTTCTGATAGGATCCGGTGCATTAGTGCTGGTATGATCGCACCTGTAAACTCATGCGTCGTAATTGAATATATGTGTTGCACTACAGAAAATACATACAAAAAAAAGCCCCCGACTAATCGAAATCCATTCGAATCAAGGAAGAAACGACTTTGCGAACAAACGCAGCAGGAAATGCGGAAAACGAATTATACCTGTCTGGAAAAGGTATCGCGCCACAAACACAGCTCATCGCTTTGCCTTGAAATATCGGCTCCAGAGCCGTTTTGAGCTCGTCTTGGGCCTCAAAACGGCCGTTTTAGTTTTTCCTTGCCTATTTTCTCTTCTCTGGTGGATTCCAGAACTCGTTCTTTTGTGATTCCAACAGCGGCCAGAAAATCCGAAAAAAGAGGTGCAACACGAGGACTTCCCAAGAGGTCACCTCTCCTAGTACTAACCTCGCCCAAGCACACTGAACTGCGGAGTTTTAATGGGATCCGGTGCATTAGTGCTGGTATGATCTCACTTGTAAACTCATGCGTCATAATTGAATATATGCGTTGCACTACAGAAAATACATACAAAAAAAAAGCCCCCGACTAATCGAAATCCATTCAAATCAAGGAAGATACCACTTTGCCGACAAACGCAGCAGGAAATGCGGAAACGAGGACTTCCCAAGAGGTCACCCATCCTAGTACTATTCTCGCCCAAGCACGCTTCACTTCGGAGTTCTGATGGGATCCGATGCATTAGTGCTGGTGTGATCACACCTGTAAACTGATGCGTCGTAATTGAATATATGCGTTTCACTACAGAAAATACATACAAAAAAAAAGCCCCCGATAATCGAAATCCATTCGAATCAAGGAAGATACCACTTTGCCGACAAACACAGCAGGAAATGCGGAAAAAGAGGACTTCCCAAGAGGTCACCCATCCTAGTACTACTCTCGCCCAAGCACGCTTAACTGCATAGTTCTGATGGGATCCGGTGCATTAGTGCTGGTATGATCGCACCTGTAAACTCTTGCGTCGTAATTGAATATATGCGGTGCACTACAGAAAATACATACAAAAAAAAGCCCCCGACTAATCGAAATTCATTCGAATCAAGGAAGAAACGACTTTGCCGACAAACGCAGCAGGAAATGCGGAAACGAGCACTTCCCAAGAGGTCACCCATCCTAGTACTACTCTCGCCCAAGCACGCTTAACTGTAGAGTTCTGATGGGATCCGGTGCATTAGTGCTGGTATGATCACACCTGTAAACTCATGCGTCGTAATTGAATATATGCGTTGCACTACAGAAAATACATACAAAAAAAAGCCCCCGACTAATCGAAATCCATTCGAATCAAGGAAGAAACGACTTTGCCGACAAACGCAACAGGAAATGCGGAAAACGATCGTCCAATGTCAGATTGCCTATTATTATACCTTTCCGGAAAGGGAATCGCGCCACAAACATAGCTCATCGCTTTGCCATGAAATATGGGCTCCATAACCGTTTTGAGCTCGTCTTGGGCCTCAAAACGGCCGTTTTAGTTTTTCCTTGCCTATTTTCTCTTCTCTGGTGGATTCCAGAACTCGTTCTTTAGTGATTCCGAGAGCGACAAGAGAATCCGAAAAAATAGGTGCAACACGAGGACTTCCCAAGAGGTCACCCATCCTAGTACTACTCTCGCCAAAGCACGCATAAATGCGGAGATCTAATGGGATCCGGTGCATTAGTGCTGGTATGATCGCACCTGTAAACTCATGCGTCGTAAATGAATATATGCGTTGCACTACAGAAAAAACATACAAAAAAAAGCCCCCGACTAATCGAAATCCATTCGAATCAAGGAAGAAACGACTTTGCCGACAAACGCAGCAGGAAATACGGAAAACGAGGACTTCCCAGAAGGTCACCCATCCTGGTACTACTCTCGCCCAAGCACGCTTCACTGCGGAGTTCTGATGGCATCCGATGCATTAGTGCTGGTATGATCGCACCTGTAAACTCATGCGTCGTAATTGAATATATGTGTTGCACTACAGAAAATACATACAAAAAAAAGCCCCCGACTAATCGAAATCCATTCGAATCAAGGAAGAAACGACTTTGCGAAAAAACGCAGCAGGAAATGCGGAAAACGAATTATACCTGTTCGGAAAAGGTATCGCGCCACAAACACAGCTCATCGCTTTGCCTTGAAATATGGGCTCCAGAGCCGTTTTGAGCTCGTCTTGGGCCTCAAAACGGCCGTTTTAGTTTTTCCTTGCCTATTTTCTCTTCTCTGGTGGATTCCAGAACTCGTTCTTTTGGGATTCCAACAGCGGCCAGAAAATCCGAAAAAAGAGGTGCAACACGAGGACTTCCCAGGAGGTCACCTCTCCTAGTACTAACCTCGCCCAAGCACACTTAACTGCGGAGTTCTAATGGGATCCGGTGCATTAGTGCTGGTATGATCTCACTTGTAAACTCATGCGTCGTAATTGAATATATGCGTTGCACTACAGAAAATACATACAAAAAAAAAGCCCCCGACTAATCGAAATCCATTCGAATCAAGGAAGAAACGACTTTGCCGACAAACGCAGCAGGAAATGCGGAAAAAGATCGTCCGGTGTCAGATTGCCTATTATTATACCTTTCCGGAAAGGGAATCGCGCCACAAACACACCTCATCGCTTTGCCATGAAATATGGGCTCTAGAACCCTTTTGAGCTCGTCTTGGGCCTCAAAACGGCCGTTTTAGTTTTTCCTTGCCTATTTTCTCTTCTCTGGTGGATTCCAGAACTCGTTCTTTTGTGATTCCGACAGCGGCCAGAAAATCCGAAAAAAGAGGTGCAACACGAGGACTTCCAAGGAGGTCACCTCTCCTAGTACTACTCTCGCCCAAGCACGCTTAACTGCGGAGTTCTAATGGGATCCGGTGCATTAGTGCTGGTATGATCTCACGTGTAAACTCATGCATCGTAATTGAATATATGCGTTGCACTATAGAAAATACATACAAAAAAAAAGCCCCCGACTAATCGAAATCCATTCGAATCAAGGAAGATACCACTTTGCCGACAAACGCAACAGGAAATGCGGAATCGAGGACTTCCCAAGAGGTCACCCATCCTAGTACTATTCTCGCCCAAGCACGCTTATCTGCGGAGCTCTGATGGGATCCGGTGCATTAGTGCTGGTATGATCGCACCTGTAAACTCATGCGTCGTAATTGAATATATGCGTTGCACTACAGAAAATACATACAAAAAAAAAGCCCCCGACTAATCGAAATCCATTCGAATCAAGGAAGAAATGACTTTGCGGACAAACGCAGCAGGAAATGCGGAAAACGAGGACTTCACAAGAGGTCACCCATCAAAGTAGTACTCTCGCCCAAGCACGCTTCACTGCGGAGTTCTGATGGGATCCGGTGCATTAGTGCTGGTATGATCGCACCCGTAAACTCATGCATCGTAATTGAATATATGCGTTGCACTACAGAAAATACATACAAAAAAAAGCCCCCGACTAATCGAAATCCATTCGAATCAAGGAAGAAACAACTTTGCGGACAAACGCAGCAGGAAATGCGGAAAACGAGGACTTAACAAGATGTCACCCATCCTAATACTACTCTCGCCCAAGCATGCTTAACTGCGAGTTCTGATGGGATCCGATGCATTAGTGCTGGTATGATCGCACCTGTAAACTCATGCGTCGTAATTGAATATATGCGATGCACTACAGAAAATACATACAAAACAAAGCACCCGACTAATCGAAATCCATTCAAATCAAGGAAGAAACGACTTTGCCGACAAACGCAGCAGGAGATGCGGAAACGAGGACTTCCCAAGAGGTCACCCATCAAAGTAGTACTCTCGCCCAAGCACGCTTCACTGCGGAGTTCTGATGGGATCCGGTGCATTAGTGCTGGTATGATCGCACCCGTAAACTCATGCATCGTAATTGAATATATGCGTTGCACTACAGAAAATACATACAAAAAAAAGCCCCCGACTAATCGAAATCCATTCGAATCAAGGAAGAAACAACTTTGCGGACAAACGCAGCAGGAAATGCGGAAAACGAGGACTTAACAAGATGTCACCCATCCTAATACTACTCTCGCCCAAGCACGCTTCACTGCGGAGTTCTGATGCGATCCGATGCGTTAGTGCTGGTATGATCGCACCCGTAAACTCATGCGTCGTAATTAAATATATGCGTTGCACTACAGAAAATACATACAAAAAAAAGGCCCCGACTAATCGAAATCCATTCGAATCAAGGAAGAAACGACTTTGCGGACAAACGCAGCAGGAAATGCGGAAACGAAGGCTTCCCAAGAGGTCACCCATCCTAGTACTACTCTCGCCCAAGCACGCTTAACTGCGGAGTTCTGATGGGATCCGGTGCATTAGTGCTGGTATGATCACACCTGTAAACTCATGCGTCGTAATTGAATATATGCGTTGCACTACAGAAAATACATACAAAAAAAAGCCCCCGACTAATCGAAATCGATTCGAATCAAGGAAGAAACGACTTTGCCGACAAACGCAACAGGAAATGCGGAAAACGATCGTCCGATGTCAGATTCCCTATTATTATACCTTTCCGGAAAGGGAATCGCACCACAAACATAGCTCATCGCTTTGTCATGAAATATGGGCTCCAGAACCATTTTGAGCTCGTCTTGGGCCTCAAAACGGCCGTTTTAGTTTTTCCTTGCCTATTTTCTCTTCTCTGGTGGATTCCAGAACTCGTTCTTTTGTGATTCCGACAGTGGCCAGAGAATCCAAAAAAAGAGGTGCAACACGAGGACTTCCCAGAAGGTCACCCATCCTGGTACTACTCTCGCCCAAGCACGCTTCACTGCGGAGTTCTCTATGGGATCCGATGCATTAGTGCTGGTATGATCGCACCTGTAAACTCATGCGTCGTAATTGAATATATGCGTTGCACTACAGAAAATACATACAAAAAAAAGCCCCCGACTAATCGAAATCCATTCGAATCAAGGAAGAAACGACTTTGCGGACAAACGGAGCAGGAAATGCAGAAAACGAGGACTTCCCAAGAGGTCACCCATCCTAGTACTACTCTAGCCCAAGCACGCTTAACTGCGGAGTTCTGATAGGATCTGGTGCATTAGTGCTAGTATGATCACACCTGTAAACTCATGCGTCGTAATTGAATATATGCATTGCACTACAGAAAATACATACAAAAAAAGCCCCCGACTAATCGAAATCCATTCGAATCAAGGAAGAAACGATTTTGCGGACAAAGTCTGAACTCAAACGATCAAAGTCTGAACTCAGAGGAAGAAGAAATTGCTTTCTTATCCAGGAAGTTCAGAAAGATGTGGCATAACAGAAGGAATAAATTTCCCCAGAGATATTCCAATCAGTCTAACAAAAGAAGTGATGATACACATGACAAGAAAGGTATCATCTACTACGGATGCAATGAATCTGGACATATCAAGTCAGAATGTCCAAATATGGAGAAAGGGAAGTACCAGAGGAAAGATTTCAGAACTAAGAAGAAAAGCATGATGGCTACATGGGATGATTCTGATGAATCTTCTGAAGATGAACAAGCAGATTTGGCTATGATGGCTCACACCAACTCTTGATCCAACACAGAATCTGATTCTGGAAGAGAATCAGAAGATGATGAAATTGAGGTATATTCCGAATTCACTCGATTTGATTTGATTACTGTTCTGAATGATTTTTTAAACTGTAATCACAAATTATCTTTAAAACTGAAAACTCTTAAGAAAGAAAATACAAATCTAACAGAGGAAGTTAAGGTTTTAAAAAATCAGATTGCAGAATTTAAAATAGAAAGTGTTATTCTTGAAACTGATATTGTAGAATTGAAAACAGAGAATGTATTCTTGAAAAACAGTTTTGCTGAACTTAAAGATGAAAGTTTAAATCTGAAAAATGATCATAATTCAACAGCAATTGAAAATACCACAAGTAATTCTGATATGCATGAACAAGTTCTTCAGAATTTCTTGATAGTGGTATGGAAAGAAGCAAATATGCTTCTATGATTTATGGAGTCAGTAGGAACGGAAATAGAGGTATAGGATTTGAAGAAACAATAATTAAACCTAAACCTATGTTTAAACTTGTTCCCTCTGATATTGTGTGTACTGTTTGTTACAAGAAAGGTCACTCTGAATTATCTTGTCCAATGGTAAAATCTGAACAAGATCAGAAAGCTGTTAAGACTAACAAACCTGGACCCAATCAGTTTTGGGTACCAAAAGATAAAATTGTCTATGTTGCAGATATTCTGAGCAACAAGAAGGAGACACCAACAATGGTGCCTGGACAATGGATGTTGGCAACGCACAAGCAGAAGAAGGTTTATGTTCCAATATCTACCAAACAGAAGCCAAGTGACTTTGGTAGAAGAAGAACTGGTCAACACAATACCTATCAGAACTGGAACCAGAATCAGAACTGGAACCAGTACCAGAACCACAAAAACTGGAACCAGAACCAAAACTAGAACCAGTATCAGAGGTACAGGAACTGGAACCAGAACCAACACTGGAACCAGAACCAGAACTGGAGGCACAAAAACTGGAACCAGAATCAACACTGGAACCAAAATCAGAATCAGAATCAGTACCAGAACCTGAACAGGTATCAGTATCAAAGGTTGAGGTATGATCATCAGAACTACTTTAATTATCACAATCAGTATAATTACCAGAATCACCATAAGTTCCAGAATCACCAGAGGAACATGGTGTATCAGCCAAAAGAGATGAATCATAATCAGGAGAGTTCTTCAAACACTCCAGTGAGATTCATCAAAACTACAAACCTGGAAGGGAATTCAAATTCCCTCATCCAAACCATGTAATCTCAGAACATATAGATTAGGAATCTGAAAATCAGAAGCAAGAGGATTTTCAGAACTGAGGCTACATCTTGATGTATATACTATTATTATTTTATATTTATGCTTACTGTGATAACTAGAAGCTTGATCTTAACAAATCAAAGCAAGATAAAAATAGTGCAGGGAGAAAAGCACAAGAAACAGAAGTACCTAGAAAGAACCAGAAGCTGATTTATCAGAATCAGAAGCTGTTACAGAACCAGAAGCTTATGCGAACCAAGCAATGTTGATGAAGTTTTGGCAGAGGAAGGTTGGATACCTGCTATACAAGAAGAGCTGAATGAATTCTAAAGGAATGATGTTTGGGATCTGGTATCCAGACCAAACAAAAACGTTATTGGAACCAAGTAGGTGTTCAGAAATAAATTCAATGAAAAGGGTGAAGTAGTCAGAAACAAGGCAAGGCTTGTGGCACAAGGTTACAGTCAACAAGAGGGCATTGATTACACTGAGACATTTGCTCCAGTGGCCAGGTTAGAAGCTATTCGTATCTTATTGTCCTTTGCTGCAAATAATAATATCAAATTATTTCAAATGGATGTTAAAAGTGCTTTTCTCAATGGTTATTTGAGTGAAGAGGTATATGTTAAACAACCTCCAGGTTTTGAAAATTCTGAATTTCCAAACCATGTCTTTAAACTTAGAAAATCCTTGTTTGGGTTAAAACAAGCACCTAGAGCATGGTATGATAGACTCAGTAATTTCTTAATTAAAAATAATTTTGAAAGAGGACAAATAGACAATACTTTGTTTAGCCGATCAATAGACAATGATATTCTGATCATTCAAATTTATGTTGATGATATTATTTTTGGATCTACTAATGGCATTCTTTGTCAAGAATTTTCTGAATTAATGCAGCATGAATTTCAAATGAGTATGATGGGAGAACTTAAGTTCTTTCTAGGAATACAAATTCAACAAAGTTCAGAAGGTATTTACATTCACCAAACTAAATATACAAAGGAACTTCTTAAGAAGTTTAAGATGAGTGATTGCAAACCTATGGCTACACCAATGCGTCCTACTTGTTCACTTGATAAAGATGAATCAGGAACAAAAGTTGACCAGAAAATCTATAGAGGAATGATAGGATCATTACTCTACCTTACTACATCTAGACCTGATATCATATTTAGTGTGTGTGTGTATGTGCTCGATTTCAATCTGATCCTAGAGAATCTCATCTAACTGCTATTAAAAGAATCCTTAGATACCTAAAAGGCACTACCAACCTCACCTTGTTTTACAAGAAAACTCCTACATACAAACTGAGTGGATACTGTGATTCTGACTATGCTGGAGATAAACTTGAAAGAAAAAGCACCAGTGGCTATTGTACCTTTTTAGGAGACAATTTAATTTCGTGGTCCAGTAAGAGGCAACACACTATTGCCATGTCAACAGCAGAGGCTGAATACATTTCAGCAGCTGGCTGCAGCTCTCAACTACTCTGGATGAAGCATCAACTTGAAGACTACAAAATATTAGAATCCAACATACCCATCTATTGTGATAACACCTCTGCAATTTTCCTAACCAAAAATCCTATCCTACAGCCAAACACATAGAAATCAAACACCACTTCATCAGAGATTATGTTCAGAAAGGAGTACTCAACATTCAGTTTGTGGACACTGATCATCAATGGGCTGATATCTTCACCAAAGCTTTACCAGAAGATAAGTTCGAGTTCATTAAGAAGCATATCAGCATTACCTCCATACCTGACTAGCTCAAGTAGTCATCTTAGGAGTTTTTAAAATTTTCTGTTATTTTATTTTCTGTCTTTTAATTTATGTTCTGTAAAGAAAAACAAAAAAAAATCAAAAATAGTAGGACCACTTTTTGGCTGATGACAAAAAGGGGGAGAAAGAGAGAGAGAGAAAGAAAGGAGAAATAAGTAGAAAAGGAGAGATAAAAAGAAAGAAGGAGAGAAAAAGAAAGAGAGAAAATAGAAGGAGTTGAAAAGGAGAGGAAACAGGGAGAGAGAAAAACAAAGAAAGAAAAAGAAAGAGTGAAAACAGAAGGAGTTGAAAAGGAGAGGAAATGTGAAGAGAGAAAAATAAGGAGTTGAAAAGGAGAGGAGAAGAGAAGAAAAGAAAGAGAGAACAAAGAAGGAGTTGAAAAGGAGAGTATCAGACTTAGGGGGAGAGATTGGTCTGAGGGGGAGTAACTCAAAGTTTTCGAGTCATAAGTTAGCAAAATAAATTAAGGTTTTGTCATCATCAAAAAGGGGGAGATTGTTGGAACCAAGTTAGCTCTAAGTACTTAGGATTTTGATGCTTACAAATGTACTCAATGTAAACTTATTTTGTACTTTGAATTATTAAGTTAAATGCCCCAGAAACTGAAGGAAACAGAAGCAGAGATCAAAGGAAAATGAATTCTGGAATTTCCAGAAGATGTTCCAGGATGTCAAAACATCACCAGAGGATATGTTTGGTGGCCTAGAACAGAAGGAATAAAAATCATAATGAAACATGGATCATACCATTGGAAAGCCTGCCTGAAGGAGAATTGTTCCAGAAAAACAGGAGTCGAATATCAATTTTATTCCAGAAGTTATTCTGACCAGAAGATGGCCTGGCAGTGAAAAATTACACAGTCCAGACTTGTTCCAGACTTGACCAGAAGGTATGTTTATGAGTCCAGAACAAGAGGATCAATCCAGATTTGGCCAAGACCATAAGATAGCATGATTCAGGACATGGAACTAAGTCCAGACCAAAAGAAATGAGTTCCAGAATCAATCCAGACCTGGTCCAAAATTAAAGCTAAAATGTCCAGACTGAAATATTTTTTGTTCAAGTTAAATTCAGTTTGTTCCAGACCAAAGTCCAGAATCTGTCCAGATCAGAGTAAAAACTTTCATATCAATGGTTCAGAAATAATTATTTGGTCCAGTGATGGTCTAGATCAGAAAATCAGACCATGGCCCAGTGGTGGCCGAAATCAGAGGGACAGACTATGCAGTCCAGCAAAGGCCGAAATCAGAGGATTACAACATATCAATTCGGCTGGTCCAGTTGTGGAATATCGCATGAAGATCGAAGGGTGCAGATTTGATCATGAGGATTAAGGAATCTGAGAAAAACGTTCAAAACAGAATTGGAGAAAAATGCTCAAAACAGAATCTGAGCAAAAGGCTCAAAACCGAATCTGAGCAAATTACTCCAGAATATTCTCAAAACAGATTAATCTAAATATACTGCAGAAGTAAAGCATCACTGAAGTTCTAAAGTTCAACTATAAATAGAGACTTGATGCTGAAGAATAAAGTATTGAAAAAACAAGAACTCAAGCTTCAATTCAAAGATATCTGAGAGTTCAAAAGAGAGAAACACAAATGAACAAGAGCAATATTTTCTAAGTGTTTTCGAGAGAGAAATACAGTGCAACAAACAGCTTTCCTGAAGCAACGTTGCAAAGTTCTAAACCTTTATCATAGTGGTGTAGATTCCTTCTTCAATCTGGGGTTGTCAGATTGGTAGGAGAAGACTTAGCTGGTTTAGTTAAGGTGTTGTTATTCCTCAAAAGTCTGGGGTTGTCAGGCTGTTTGGGAAGACTGACTTGAAGGGTCAGTGGTGTTGTAATTCAAAAGAGTTTGAATTAGTAATAGGCCTTCTGGAGGAAGGGACTGGACGTAGCCTAGTTAATGGTGAACCAGTATAAATTGATGTGTTATTATGTTATTATTATCCGCTGCTGAATCTGCTTAATTATTTATCGAATAATTCAAATCAATATTTAATAAAACAGCAAAAGAAATTAAGTTTGACAAACACAATTCAACCCCCCTTCTCGTGTTTGCACCTTTAGTTCGGGTGCCCACGGGCGGCGTGGGTTTGGGAGGCATCTGAGGGCAAAGCTCAAAGTCCACAATATAATAGCAAGGGGGTCACCAACCGAAAATAACAAATATTCACATAGCATGTATTACACAGCAACGATTATAATCATGGTATAACGTATGATGATGAGGAAAATAATAATGCTCATTTGAAAATTTATGACTTTCATGTCTTTTCAAAACAGCAATCAATGATTATGAAGTATGCGGTAAGTACAAACACACGTCAACAAAACACAATCATTAATTCAGAATTTCAGATTTCTGGACAGCACTCACACACATTAATTTCCAACATACATCATATAAACAATCGTGACACACCGGTCAAATCCCTCAATGTAATGCATATATGCTCATGCATAATTTTCTTGGAATCACCAAGGTGCAGTCGCTCGACAGACCAACACATCTCAACGTCCTCATGACCAGGGTGCAATCGCTCAACAGATCAGCACCAGTGCAGACGCTCAACAGTCCAACACATCGTGCAGTCGCTCAACAGACCAGCACGTTTGACATCACCCAAGGTACAATCACTCAATAGATCAGTACCTAGTGCAGACGCTCAACAGTCCAGCACTCGTGCAATCGCTCAACAGATCAGCACGGGGTTGCGCATTTCAGGGTACAGACGCTCAACAGTCCAGTACCAGTGCATACGCTCAACAGTCCAACACTTATATACCAAAGTACAATCGCTCAACAGATCAGTACCTAGTGCAGACGCTCAACAGTCCAGCACTCGTGCAATCGCTCAACAGATCAGCACGTGGTTGCGCATTACTCTGTGGCCCATCACGGGTACCACTTGACTATGCAATGCATGAATATGCAATGTTTCACTTCTCTAGAAACAGAATGCAAACTCAGAAAATTCATGCTCTTCATCATATTTAAATATTTCAGCACAGTCATAAATAACAACATCACAATCTTGAATTAAACAGTCCATTAATCATTCACACTTTGAAATGTTTTCCCAACCTCTCAAAAATTCAGACACAGTGTTTAAAACTGGGATTTTTCTGGGATTTACGAGTCTGTATTCGAATACAGCTCTTCTGTATTCGAATACAGAAGCCAAAAACAGTATAGAATCACTCTCTGTATTCGAATACAGCCCTCTGGTATTCGAATACCGAGGCAGATTTCAGTGCATAAATCAACCTCTTTCATTACATCAGTAAAGTTTTTAAAACTTCATCACCACTACTTCAAAATCTCATCAAAAGTTCCACTTTAACTCACCACAACATTCCTAGTATTCCCCAGACACTCAGGGTTTTCAAAACACTCTTAAAACTTGAAATTTTCTGAAAATTCAAATATGTATTCGAATACAGACCCCCTGTATTCGAATACAGAAGCAGGAAACTGCAATTTAACATTCTGTATTCGAATACAGCATGACTATAGTCGAATACAGGAGTTCAACCTTTGAAAAATTCAGCCTTTTCTCCCATGTCACTTAAAGGTTTTCAAACATCTTTCTCTCCTCTTTAAAACCATTTCACAGACTTCTTTTCAAATCATTAAAACCTTCTCAGAGTTTCTCAACACTTCAAAACTCACATGACAGTGATTAAAACTTGTTTTTCTAGAAAACACGAATCTGTATTCGAATACAAATTCCTTGTATTCGAATACAGAAGCTAAAAATTGAGTTTCTGGAAAAACTCGAATCTGTAGTCGAATACAGCATGCCTGTAGTCGACTACAGATGCGAATACAGTGTTAAAAATTTCACTTCTGTATTCGAATACGACATGGTCGTAGTCGAATACAGAGGTTTAGTCAGAAGCAAAAATCCTTCTTCTGTATTCGACTACATGGGCTCGTAGTCGAATACAGGTTTTGAAAACTTAGGCAAAACAGAACTTGACAGGTTGTATTCGAATACACTCATGTTGTATTCGAATACACCTTCGAAAAACCAGTGAAATACTTCCTGAAACATCTACACTTTTCAAACTATTTCTTGAAAAACGACAACCAAATATCAACACAGATTCTGCATTTTCCAGAAAACACTTCCCTCATTTAAAATCCCTTTTTCCTTTAAATCATCAACACCACCAGAATCATCACAAACAACCAGAATCAGAATCATGAATATCATCAAGATCACACAAGACATCCAGAATCAGAGTCATTTTCATCACCAGAATCCCACAACATAAAACAGAATCAGAACCATTAACACCAGTTTATCCAAAACAGAGACAGATGATCAATCATCAGAACACCATGCAACATTTCAGTGTTCTCACTCATCAGAACAAACATGCAACATTTCAGTGTTCGCACTCATCAGAACAAACATGCAACATTTCAGTGTTCACACTCATCAGAACAAACATGCAACATTTCAGTGTTCACAAAACACCAGAGCAAACATGCATGCATTCAGTTTTCCCAAAACACCAGAGCAAACATGCATGCATTTAGTTTTCTCAAAACACAACAGAATGACAAGCAAACATCACAGAACACTAAGCACCAACAGGATGCATTTTGCATTTTAATGCCATTTTCAAAACAGTTTTAAGACATGCGTTTTTAATCATAACTTAAATGGCATGCAAACATTTTCCAGCATTCACCCATAAGTAAAACAACATATTTTACCAGTAAAACAGCCAACAACAACTTATCAGAATAATCACTTATCAACAAAATGCATTTTCTTTCAAAATGTCATTTTCGAAAACAGTCTTTCTCTTAAAACAGAACTGAAATAACACAAATTTATGGCTCTAATGCAGCTAAAAGATGGAAGGTGCCCTTACCCTTGTAGCGTGCTCTGCTATTTCTCTTGTTCCTGCTGCGTTCCCTTTTCTGCGTCCAAAAACGGTGAAGCTGTTCCCTGAGTTTGCTGCTACAAAACTGGGTTCTTTCTCTTCGTATTGAGGTGGGGATTAACTTTACTATTGTGGGTTTTCTGGTTTGATGGTTGGAATTTCAGTTAATGGTGTTTGGAGGAATTTCCCTCTCTTCAATTTGAATTCGGGAATGGCAGAACAGAGACAGAATGAGAGAGGAGATGGAGTTGGTACATGCAATATGGGCAGTAAGGAGGAAGGAATGGTGTTCTGAGTTCACCATCCTTCTCACTCCTATTTATAGGCTCTCATGGTGCCACCTCACTTGCCACTTGTCTGATTTTCCAGCTTTTAATTGTCTTGCAATTAGCCACTAATCCTTACTTAATGGTCCAATTAATTTAATTACTCGAAATTAAATTAATTTAATTCTTCATCCAATAATTTTAATTCCTCTTCCAAAATAAATATTTATATATATATATATATATATATATATTCACTCAAAACATACATATATTAAATATTTACAAAAATTCCCAAAATACCCTTGACAATAATTCCAAAAATTAATATTTAAAATTAAGGGTCTTACAATACTACCCTCCTTAAATTAGTTTCGTCCTCGAAACTACATGTCCGTAAATAATTGAGGGTATTGTTCCTCTGATGTTTTGAAAACCTGCAGAATACTTATCTAGCTTTGATTTGTTAAGATCAAGCTTCTTGTTATCACAGTAAATATTAAATAATAATAGTATTTACAGCAAGATGTAGCCTTAGGTTTACTCTGAAAATCCTCTTGCTTCTGATTTTCAGATTCCTAATCTATATGTTCTGAGATTACATGGTTTGGATGAGGGAATTTGAATTCATTTCCAGGTTTTTAGTCTTGATGAATCTCACTGGAGAGTTTGAAGAACTCTCTTGATTCTGATTCTTTAATTTTTGTTTTGGCTCATACACTATATTCCTCTGGTGATTCTGGAACTTATGGTTATTCTGATAATCATACTTATTTTGATAATTAAAGTAGTTCTGATGATCATACCTCAACCTTTGATATTGACACCTGTTCAGGTTCTGGTATTGATTCTGATTCTGATTCTGGTTCCAGTTTCTGTGCCTCCAGTTCTGGTTCTGGTTCCAGTGTTGGTTCTGGTTCCAGTTCCTGTACCTCTGATACTGGTTCCAGTTTTGGTTCTGGTTCTAGTTTCTGTGCTTCTGGTACTGGTTCCAGTTCTGGTTCTGGTTCGGGTTCCAGTTCCTGTTCCTCTGATACTGGTTCCAGTTCTTCTTCTGATACGAGTGATATCCATGATATTTCCTATTCCTCCTATAATTCTGGTTCATGTTCTGATAGGTATTGTGTTGACCAGTTCTTCTTCTACCAGAGTCACTTTGCTTCTGTTTGGTAGATGTTGGAACATAAACCTTCTTCTGCTTGTGCGTTGCCAACATCCATTGTCCAGGCACCATTGTTGGTGTCTCCTTCTGGTTGCTCAGAATATCTGCAACATAGACAATTTGATCTTTTGGTACCCAGAACTGATTGGGTCCAGGTTTGTTAGTTGTAACACCTCTCTGATCTTGTTCAGATTTTACCATTGGACAAGATAATTCAGAGTGACCTTTCTTGGCACAAACACTACATAAAACATCATAATGAACAGCTTTATTTTGAGTAATTGTTTATGTAAAACCAAGACCTTTTTTTCCAGAATTACTGTTTCCATAAATCATAGATGCATTTTTACTTCTTTCCATTCCATTGGAAATAAAGTTTTGAAAAACTTGCTCATGCATATCAGATTTACAAACAGTTTCAGAAGTGGAACAATTATTACTTTTCAGAGTTTGGTTTTCAGATTTGAGTCTTGCAACATCAGTTTTAAAATTTTTGTTTTCAGTTGCATACTCAAAATTTCGATTCTTTAAAACTTGGACTTCTTTGGTTAGATTTTCCTTATCTTCCCTAAGAGTTTTCAGTTTTAAAGACCTTTTATTGTTTGCATTTAACAAGTCTTTTAAAGTCTCAATTAATTCAGATTTAGACAGATCAGAAAATACCTCATTGTCTTCATCTTCTGATTCTGTTCCAGAGCCTGAGCTATATTCAGAACTTGAGTTGGTATGAGCCATCAGAGACAGAATTGTTTCCTCTGATGTGCTTCTAGATTTGCCAGAATGATTGCTTCGATCATTCTTCCTTCTGCCTGTTTTCCTTCTGAAATTCGTGCCTTTATGAGGTCTAGAAGCAGATTTGATGTGAGCTATATTTGCTGTTTCTGCCTCTTCTTCATCAGAAGATTCTTCCTCTGATTTTGATACATCCCAGGCAGCCATCAGACCTTTCTTTCTGTATCTGGAACTTTTCTTATGCTGTTTGCCTTTTTCCAGATTAGGACATTCTGACTTGATATGTCCAGGTTTATTGCATTCATAACAAACAATATTCTTCTTGTCAGATTCTTCCTTATCCTTGCTGTTATGTTTCTTTCTGAAGTTTCTTTTCTTCCTGTTTTCCCAGATCTTAACCATCTTTTTGGTTAAGTATGTCATATCATCACAGTCACTATCACTATCCTCTGATTCTGATTCTGCCTTTGCAGCTTTCTTCTGTTTCGACTTTAGAGCCAGATTCTTCTTCTTCTTTGGTTCATCTTCTTCCAGTTCTATTTCATGAGACCTGAGTGAGCTGATCAGGTCTTCAAGCCTTAAGGTTTTCAGATCTTTGGCTTGCTGAACTGTAGTAACCATTGGTCTCCACCTTTTTGGTAAACTTCTTAGAATCTTACTGACATGATCTGCAGTTGTATAGCTTTTGTTTAATACTTTTAAACCTGATACCAGAGTCTGGAATCTGCTGAACATTGTTTCAATGTCTTCATCCTCTTCCATCTTGAACAGCTCATACTTTCTGACTAATATGTTAGCCCTTGCTTCTTGAACCTGCTGGGTTCCTTCATAGGTCAGAACCAGACTGTCGAATATGCTCTTTGCTGTTTCTTTATTTGTGCATCTATCAAATTCCTTGAATGTGATTGCATTGACCATGATGTTTCTGGACTTGTGATGAAGTTTGTGTAATTTTCTCTGATCTGGTGTCATATCATCCATCTCTAATTCTTTAGTTGGATCTTCTGGATCAGTAGGTGCAGTGTATCCTTTGACTATCATCTTCCATAGTTCAGCATCTTGAGATATGACAAAACTTCTCATTCTGTCCTTCCAATACTCAAACCTTTCTCCATCAAACATTGGTGGTCTGTTGATGTTGCCTCCCAGTTCTTCTGAAATATTGAACCCCTTGGACCTTTCCTCAAATACTGTTAAGTGCTCAGCCTTGAGACTGAGCTCTGATACCAATTGAAGGTGCAAACACGAGAAGGGGGGTTGAATTGTGTTTGACTTAACTTGAATACTTTTCTTGTTTTTATACTTTTAAAACAAAGCTTGATGTATAATTAAAAACAGAGTTAGCAGCGGATAAAAGTAAAAATAAAACTCACAGTTTTTATACTGGTTCACCGTTAACGAGGCTATGTCCAGTCCCTTCACCTTGAAGGATTTCACTAATTCAAACCTTGAATTATAACCTTTATACTGACCCTTCAAGTCAGTCTTCTCAAACAATCTAACAATCCTAGACTTCTTTGAGGAATGCAGCACCTGTCTTCAGCCAATCTGACAATCCCAGATTGTAGAAGAAATCACAACACTATGAATCAAATTGCCAAGTAACCTGCTACCCCTTCTGACTCCCTCAGATTGTAGACTCTACTTCAACAACTTAGATTTAACACACAACACTATGAATCTAATTGCCAAGTAACCTGCTACCCCTTCTGACTCCCTCAGATTGTAGACTCTACTTCAACAACTTAGATTTCACACAATGGAAAGAAAATAACAAGAGTACTTGCTTCTTGAAAGCTGGAACTCACAATTGACTTCTATGAAAATTTGGGTGTTTGCTTTGGAAGTGTATAACTCTTCTGTAATTTTCGATGGCTAAGTCTTCTGTCTTGAGCCTCCTTTTATAGATGAAAATTAGGGTTTCTTCCATGATCAAATTCGAGCTGAATCTTGCTGGATTCTCTTCCAAAAATAACTTGACCAATTGGGCTTTATTTAAATAAAAAACATATCTTCAGATTTTCTTTCAAAATAACTGGCCAATTAAATCTATTGGTTCCTTCCCGCCACAGCTCCTGAATTCCACAACACCTCACTTTATTTTTGTAACAAATCTTTTTAATTCTTTGATCAAAATAAATTAAATTCTCCACCGTATAATTTCCTGATTAAATCTGGACCATTGGATCTTCATGCGCTAGTCCACATCTGGACCAGCCGAATTGATATCCCTTGATCTTCTGATTTCGGCCATTCCTGGACCACTCTTCCTAACCCTCTGATCTTCTTATTTCAGCCTTCCCTGGACACGCACCTGATATGTTAAAATCCTCTGAATTCGGCCTTTGCTGGACTGCACAGTCTGTCCCTCTGATTTCGGCCACCACTGGGCCATGGTCTGATTTTCTGATCTGGACCATCACTGGACCAAATAATTATTTTTGAACCATTGATCTGGAAGTCTTTACTCTGATCTGGACAGATTCTGGAATTTGGTCTGGAACAAACTGAAATTAACTTGAACAAAAAATATTTCAATCTGGACATTTTACCTTTGATTTTGGACCAGGTCTGGATTGATTCTGGAATTCATTTCTTCTGGTCTGGACTTAGTTCCATGCCCTGAATCATGCTATCTTATGGTCTGTGCCAAATCTAGATTGATCCTCTTGTTCTGGACTCATAAACATACCTTCTGGAACAAGTCTGGACTGTGTAATTTTTCACTGTCAGACCATCTTCTGGTTAGAATAACTTCTGGAATAAAATTCATATTTGATTCCTGTTTGTCTGGAACAACTCTCCTTCTGGCAGGCTTTCCAATGGTATGATCCACGTTTTATTTTGAGTTTTATTCCTTCTGATCTGGGCCATCAAAGATATCTTCTGGTCATGTTTTGACATTCCTGGAGTATCTTCTGGTCATTCCAGAATTCATTTTTCTGGAATCCTTTGATCACTGCTTCTGATTCCTTCAGTTTCTGGGGCATTTAACTTAATAATTCAAAGTACAAAATAAGTTTACATAGAGTACATTTGTAAGCATCAAAATCCTAAGTACTTAGAACCAACTTGGTTCCAACAAAGACAAGTTTAGTTGTCTTTTCTTTATTATCTCATGAGGAGATGTTTTGCTTTTAGATTTTGGTACTCTATTCAAAACATAACAAACAGTCAATTTAATTTGCCCCCACCAATGAGATGCAGCACCAGAGTTAAGTATAATAGCAACAACAAGTTCAGTCAGAGTCATATTCTTTCTTTCAACTTTACCATTCATTTCAGGTGAATAAGGTGTTGTGGTTTCATGTATGATTCCTTGAGTTTTATAAAACTCATTAAATAGACTAGAATCATATTCTATTCCTCTATACTACAAAATCTCTTAATCTTTCAACTAAATTGATTTTCAATTTCAATTACAAAGATTCTAAACTGTTGGAACCAAGTTGGTTCTAAGTACTTAGGATTTTGATGCTTACAAATGTACTCTATGTAAACTTATTTTGTACTTTGAATTATTAAGTTAAATACCCCAGAAACTGAAGGAATCAGAAGCAGTGATCAAAGGATTCCAGAAAAATGAATTCGGGAATGACCAGAAGATACTCCAGGAATGTCAAAACATGACTAGAAGATATTTTTGATGGCCCAGATCAGAAGGAATAAAAATCAGAATGAAACATGGATCATACCATTGGAAAGCCTACCAGAAGGAGCGTTGTTACAGACAAACAGGAGTCAAATATCAAATTTATTCCAGAAGTTATTCTGACCAGAAGATGGCTTGGCAGTGAAAAATTACACAGTTCAGACTTGTTCCAGAAGGTATGTTTATGAGTCCAGAACAAGAGCATCAATCCAGATTTGGCCCAGATCATAAGATGGCATGATTCAGGGCATGGAACTAAGTCCAGACCGAAAGAAATAAGTTCCAGAATCAATCCAGACCTGGTCCAAAATTAAAGGTAAAATGTCCAGACTGAAATATTTTTTGTTCAAGTTAATTTCAGTTTGTTCCAGACCAAAGTCCAGAATCTGTCCAGATCAGAGTAAAAACTTCCAAATCAATGGTTCAGAAATAATTATTTGGTCCAGTGATGGTCCAGATCAGAAAATCAGACCATGGCCTAGTGTTGGCCGAAATCAGAGGGACAGACTGTGCAGTCCAGCAAAGGCCGAATTCAGAGGATTTTAACATATCAGGTGCGCGTCCAGGATGGCCGAAATCAGAAGATTAGAGGGTTAGGAAGTGTGGTCTAGGAATGGCCGAAATCAGAGGATCATAGAATATCAAATAGGCTGATCCAGATGTGGACTATCGCATGAAGATCCAATGGTGCAGATTTGATCATGAGGATTAAAGAAGAAGAATGAAAAATGTTCAAAACAGAATCTGAGAAAAATGCTCAAAATAGAATTGGAGAAAAAGGCTCAAAACAGAATCTGAGCAAACTACTCCAGAATATTCTCAAAACAGATTAATCGAAATATACTGCAGAAGTAAAGCATCAGTGAAGTTCTAAAGTTCAACTATAAATAGAGACTTAATACTGAAGAATAAAGAATCGAAAATCACAAAAGAGTCATACACTTCCAAAGCAACAAACACCCAAATTTTCATAGAAGTCAATTGTGAGTTTTAGCTTTCAAGAAGCAAGTACTCTTGTTATTTTCTTTCCACTGTGTCAAATCTAAGTTGTTGAAGTAGAGTCTACAAACTGAGGGAGTCAGTAGAGGTAGCAGGTTACTTGGCAATTAGATTCATAGTGTTGCGTGTCAAATCTAAGTTGTTGAAGTAGAGTCTACAATCTGAGGGAGTCGGAAGGAGTAGCAGATTACTTGGCAATTAGATTGTGATTTCTTCTACAATCTGGGGTTGTCAGATTGGCTGAAGACATGTGTTTTCCTCAAGAAGTCTAGGATTGTTATACTATTGAGAAGATTGACTTGGAGGGTCAGTAGCAAGGTTGTAATTCAAGTTTGAATTAGTGAAATCCTTCAAGGCGAAGGGACTGGACGTAGCCTCGTTAACGGTGAACCAGTATAAAATCTGTGAGTTTTATTTTTATTTTTATCCGCTGCTAACTCTGTTTTAATTATACATCAAGTTTTGTTTTGAAAGTATTAAAACAGGAAAAGTATTCAAGTTAAGTGAAACACAATTCAACCCCCCCTTCTCGTGTTTGCACCTTCATAAACATGTCAAGCGCTTCACTTTTATTTTTCATTAGATATACAAAAGTATAGTCAATAAAAGTGATAAAATAAAAATTTTCATTTCTTATTAACGCCTCATCAAGTTCACATATATCAGAGTGTAATAAATCTAAAGACTCAGATTATCTAACTACAGATTTTATGTGAACTATTTGTTATTTTAGCTTGACTACAAAAATCACATTTTTTTTGAAAATTATTTAAAGATAACATTGGTATTAAACCTAAGTTACTTAAGTTTGAAATAACATATGTTCACATGATAAAGTCTAGCATGTCAAATATTAAATTCACACATCATGTAAACAGAAGGAGACATTCTTAATTTCAACATTTAAATTTAAACAAGCTTCGGATATAAGTAAACTCTGCCTAATTCAGAAAAATAATAAACAACATTTTTTTTAAAGACAGGTTATCATACTCTTTAGAGAAAATTCATTTGTTTTAAGAATTTTTGAAATCCTTCCAAACAGAGGCATTTTGTCGATAACAACAATCAATTTGAAATTCATCTAAAGTCATACCTTAAGATGATCTCCTAAGCTATCTTCTGAATTTCTCCACATATTTGTCATCGGTAATCTGATACATGAGGTAGCGGCTACAACACACTTTTTAGCTCGAAGTTCCTCGGTATCATATTTCTTCTTTATAGCATTTCAAACTACAAACAGACTTTTTAGCTCTAATTATTAAAGTCACTCTCAATATGACGGTTAAAGTCACTCTTAATAAAGCGATTAAAGTCTCGCAATATGGTAATATAACCACTCATAACTCAAAATTACTACACTCTAAAGGACTGCAGCATGCAGCATAAAAACACTTTAAAAAGATAGTGATATTGTGACCACTCAAAAATCGACGGGACAACGGTATAAAACCGATCTAAAAGGATAGTGGTATTAGGACCACTCAAAACTCGACGAAACTACAGTATAACAACCGCTCTAAAATATCGAAAGGACTACGGTATAACAACCGCTTTAAAATATCGAATGGACTACGGTACAATACCGCTCTAAAATATCAAAGGGACAGAAAGAAAGAGGAGAAGTGGCTCGGTAACAATCGAGTAGAATATAAGAGGGAGAAAAGAAAAAGTTGAGAATGGTGTGGCCCATTTTTTAGCTTAGTATGTATTTAATAACTTTGTAGTTGCGGATAGAGAATACTCTTTTAATTCTTGTTTTGCTAAGGATTAGGGCTCCTTTGGGCCTTATTTTTTTCAATATATGAGATATTATTTAAAAAAAAAAGATAAAATAAAGATTTTAAATGATTCCACAAGCATAAATATTTGTGAATCAATAAATAACATTCTATAAAACAAAATTAATTTAATATAAATATTTATCATATGTATCAAACACAACATGTATGATTGTATGTTTAAACTAATTATAATTTAAATAATTATGACATTGTCCCGAAAAAATTTATAGTTTAAATATGACAAAATATTGATAGGTAATATAAATTCAAATCATATATGGTACATATGAATCCAAATATAAATATTGATATAATTAAATGCACTAAACAAAATTATATATATAAAAAATATTAACAATGCTTGGTATGATACTATATTATATTTATAAATAAATAAAAGTAAATGAGATGAAATAAAATATATTTTTGCATCATAATATATAAGTCACATATGATCACTTAAAAGAGTTATATGAGTTTTTCTTTTAATCATGATCATCTATGTATCGTTATGTAGTCAAAATTTAACTCTTTCATCATTTCATTATAAAACTCCTCTAATTTAATGTGTTTATATATATATATAAATGTTTCTTATATTTTGAAAACATATTAATTTAAGATGATACCATGTGGATGTGCATCTAATACATTCAAATTAATACTATATATATAAATAAAATAAATAATCATTAAAATAGTTTGAATGGTAAATCTTATAATGTTATGTGGATAAAATACTTTACTAGAAAAATAAAGAAATGTTAGCATGTCATTGAATATATGGATGTTTATCTACTAAATTCAAATTAATACTATAAATCAAATAAATAATACTTAAAATATCACACTTAAATGATAAATCTTATAATGTTAAGGGAATAAAAATATTTAACTAGAAAAACAAATGAGACGTCAGTATGTCATGAATATGTAGAATAAATACCTTTATCATTTTTCAAATTTGAACCATCTTATTCCTTTATTATTAATTATATTCTCACGTAAAAAATTATAAAGTATAATTTCAATCAAGAATATAAAACGTACTTAGATAGAATAAAATCTTAATAAATTGGTGAGGTTAAAAGATAATAAATAAATAAATATAATCATATCAATATTTGATAACAATTATCCAACCACAATATAACAAGATATAGTAATTTCCTTATCGATTATTTTTTACCAATTCAAAAAAATTGGGTAGCCGATCCGAGATAAATTATAGTACCTACAATGCAACCAAGGAAAAGAAATTTTATACCTTGGATGTTGCTTCTTGGAAATTATGAGCATTTCAAATAAAAAAATGTGGAAACTTCATGACATCAAGGAATGATAATATGGCATAACATAGAAGTTATGCATTATAAATTTCTAAATTAATCTTATTAATTATGATTACCAGTTTGTACTTTTTACTCTTTATTCATACAAAATACCGATATTATTACGTTGAACATCAAATATCGAATTCGAAAAATACCAATATTGTTAAGTTGGACATAAGTATCGAATTCGAACCTGAATCTCATATTTGTATATATTAATTTTTAATAGTATTTATTATTTTTTATACAGACACAAAATAAAGTAAAGTGCACCCAATTACTTTAGACAATTAAAGAAATCACAGCATACAACTCTGCAGTGTAATTTATGTGGACGATATTAATCTCAACTAGACAAGTGTTTCAAAGTTTGTAATTTATATTTAATTATATATTTTAAAAGTTTATTATACCTTCATTTAAAATTATTTAATAAAATTTATAAAAATTTATAGTGTTGATCTACTAAATAAAACATTTCATTTGACAGTTGGATCAGAAAAATTCCTCGAATTTATTATCCAGAGTGTATGTGTGTGTGTATATATATTGCTAAAATGTCCTAAAACATTAACAACAACCTATCAAAAAATTATTAACAACATGAATATTTGTTTTTGCATAATATGAAACTTGACAGGAAAACTCGAACGACCCAATTTGAAATTATCAAACTTCTAAACTTATATGTTACCAAATAGTTTATGGTGACCACATGATTCGCCACAAAACAAATGCAACGCTTAACAGGAAGATAGAAAAAAGTGCATAGAAATTGCAATGATGTAAATACAAATTGTTATTGCCTGATATAGGAGATAATGATATTTCCAATGGCAAAAACTACCTCAATTCATTTGTAAAATAAATAAATAAAACATTCAAATGGTGTTAAAGCAAAAGACAACATACCTTTTCAGGAGGTAATAATACTTCCAATGGCAAAAACTACTTCAATTCATTTGTAAAATAAAACAACATTCAAATGACGTCAAAGCATAATGGAGACATCACGAATCAGTAGACTGAATGCTGCTAGATTCATGACTTTGATTTACAAACTCGACATTTATGTAGCTTTTCTGTTTACTTTCAGATATGGCAATGCTCTAATCACATTGTCATAGTCACTCCTGTCGACCTGGATCTGTGCACGATAGTTAAAAAAATGTTAGGCATGAGAAAACCGATCCCATAATTTAATGTGAGTGTATTTCAGAGCAGAATAAGAAAATTCCCTAAGATGGTGTCTGGTAGAAATAGATTCAAGCAAAACTGAAAAGGCCATATTTTAGTTGAAATTCAAGTGCTCGATTTCTCTAATGAGGTTAATGTTCAATTTGTGTCTCAAAAAACAATCAACTTGAATGCCACTACAGTGACATTACTTCAATTGATAATTTCAACTAGTTTATCATGTTCTAATGACTTTACTTTGATGCACACATTTCATAGAAAGCTGTATTTTATCACTCACTTAAATTTATAGATAAAATTTAAGTGACAGATATTTGCAGAGTAGACAAGTGAATTGTGGATGTTTTGTTAAGATTACGAGATAACAATTGAAAATATGCAACTTGAAAATACATCCCTCGAGGCATTTGAGTGATTTCTTTAGTCTGTTATTTTTGCTTTGCAAGTCCTGATTCACAAATTTTTAATGACATAGTCTGAATACAGATGCCCTATAAGGTTGCTTTTTACACATATCCAGTTCAAATCCATTCTTTAATAGCTATTAATTTAAAGTATACACATTGTATAGATCACTCAAAGATAATAGGGAATAATTCACTTGAATACAAACAATCAGCAGAGAACAGAGATTTGAGGCCCTGCCACCTTCCCAAAGGTCCAAAGGCCCCTCCTCCTTCCAATTGACAGGATAGATCACTCTCTAAGGCTTATTTCCTAATTAACCAACTCACTAACTTACTCTTGTTAAGCTATTAACATAACATATGAAGCACTCTCTAAGGCTTCATTCAGTCACAGATATGAGGCAAATAAAAAGTTTTGAGTAGAATGAATCATTGTACAGTGTTTTTAATATATGCTACTGAGTGCTACAAACAATGAGTAAAGTCCACATTCTCATACAATAACTACCTGACCAAGGAAGCCTATAACCAAGTATCTTTGTAAGAAACAAGAAATGCACATTCTTGATATCAATTTGGAATTTGGTTTAATCTTAGTAGTAGAATTCCACAAAATTAGAAATCATCAAGAGAGAGAAAAAAGATTAAGGACCAAACTCAATCATGTGATAATGTATAATTCATAGGATAGGTTGGGGAAAGGCAAACTCTTTCTTAGCTTGTTTGAAGACCTTTCTACTAAGTTGACGCATAAGATCAAAATCAATTTCAGGGTATCAGCATATATAGACATGGAAAACAATATATATTAACTACTAGAGCTACTTAATTTATATTAACTACACATTGTAGATTTTTTTTGTTGGTACACAAGTGCATAATATAGATGTTTTAATATTATAACTTGTATTTATCCTCATGTAACATGCAGAATAGAGAGAAGACAGGGAGACAGAATTTATCTTCCAACTTTTTCATCTATTCCCGTTTCCTGAAAGTCACCTCCATCCCGAAATCTCACAACCCAACAAAAGCAAAAAGCTAAGACATTTAATAATACAGTGAACGCGTTGTCAAATAGCGGCTATAACGGTGTTATAGTACAACGGAATTTGAACAAATCGCTATTGTTCCGCGATACGCTTTTTAGTACAAAATATTATCCAATAGTCGCGATATTGGCACTATAGCATAGCAGAAGTAGAACAAATCTCTATTTTCCACAATCCGCAATTGACAACACTGATTGATAAGATGTAATCAAATTCTTGAGATCAAAATAACACAATTATAAAGCCCAAATACTTAAAAAATGGAGAAGCATCGGTGCCCAACGCATATCCAATACTGATACGTGTGTGATGCTTCTCGATACATACATATAAGGTATCAAATATTATTTTTTAATTCTTTTAGGAAATATTTTCACCGGTACTTCTCAGATACATATTCGATACTTCTTACCAACTATAGACATAATTGTCTTCTTCTGGATACCATACGTCTTCAATATGTCTTACTAACTAAAGACACAAAATTGTATGTCTTTTGTTTCACATTCATAGTAGAAATATGATATTCTAATATATATATATATATATATATATATATATATATATATATATATACCTACGTGTTATGATCACAAGGTATTTGATATTCCAAATAACCAAGTCAATGACAGCAAACAAATACCATATTACAAGCATAACAGGCAATTAGTTTGAAAGGATATGAAAACAAAGCATTGTAGAGCAAATGTTGCTTTCCTGCTCTCCTACGAACGATCTTGCCACTACCGGTTACTCTAAATCGCTTTGCTGATGCCTGTACAAAAATCAAATTCAACTAAAAAATAAAAAATTGAAGCAACGAAGTGTGAGAGAGAGGATAGGACCTTGTGAGTTTTAATTTTGTAGCCTTTTGCAGATACAATTGTGAGAGAGCGAGGAGGAGAATTAACAGTGGCGAGTTTTTGGTGAAGAAATGGAGCGGAAATGGTTCCAGACCAACTGAGTTGGAGCGAGTTGACATTATTGGACAAAGGCAATTTAACTGAACTGTAAGAGACACGTCTAGATGAAGATGGTGCTGCGAGCCTAAAGCCGAACGAGGAAAATGTGGCCGTTGCGCAAGCCAACGCCATATTTCTGTGTTTTCTGTTGAGAATGAATGAGATTACTACTCTTGGTTGTGGATAAAGAAGATGATGTTGATTTTGTGGATACAGGTAGACTGCTACTGGGCTTCACGGTTTCTTATGTTTGAGTTTTGGGCCTTCACTTTTTTGTTTGGTTTTCTCTACGGGCCTCAAAATCGTTGTGTTGTTCTACTGCTTCACAGTCATTTTTCACATCCACGCACAAGCTTCATGTTGTAGTGTTTGAATAGACTCACATTTGGCACTGCTAGAAACAAATTCTCTATTTTTATTATTTAGGAGAGAGATCGATAACCAAAATAGTAAAATATATTTCGATGAGAGAGAGAAAGTTGTTTTTTTTTTGTTACAAGAGTGAGAAAGTAAATGTGGAAAAGTAGGAATTCAGAAAAAAATTAAATTTGAATTTTTCAAATTTTTAGAAAATTCAACTTGAAGGGGTATGTGTAGAAAAGACCAATCAACTTGAAATTGTAGCTTTATAAATTTTAAATGTTTTTTGCTTGCAAATTGCAATTGCATCGTGCCATTTCAGCTTAAACCAAGTAGATGAAGTGGAAATAAAAATTAAGCATCTTGATGTCTAGAAAGTCCTCTTTTCTAGCTACACGCCCTCTTATTACTTCAAAGTTCAAATGACAGAACCACTATATGCAAGCCGTTAATCTTAAAAGGCTACAATGCAACCACTGTAAGCAGATACATAATCACTACCTTCATGATCAGTAACTACTCTCTTTAATCCTCTTTTCCAACTCCTTTTACAGTTTTTTTTAGCTGCCTGGTTATACTCTGGCCATCATTAAGAACGGAATCTAATTGGCACAGGACTAGAGAACCAAATAATATTGAGAATTCATAACATACAAACGATCCATTGTTGTAATGTGGACGCAGTCATTGGAAAAATTAAGTTTTAAAGTATTGAGGCCCCAACAATTCTCACGCAGTCACAACTACTCCTCACTCCGTCTCCATGGCACAAACACAATAGGTAAGTTGTTAGTAATACAGTATAACATAGTTAACACGTGTCTTTTCAAATAAAAAAGGAAATGTAAGTTAACAAGAGTCACTATTAATTTAACAAAGAAAACAAGAATAATGAAGTTGGCTCCGAAGAACACTCTTCAAGAAACCAATCATCATCCATAAAAGCTTTGAGGTCTTTGAGCTCGTCTTCACCGTGCCTCCACAATTACGTATGATTCTGATAATGATAGGCATGTACATTACAAGTTATCCTCCTCCATCAGTAGATAGAGACTAGACATGATGTGCTATTAGAGACAGTAAGTTTTCTATCTATGATATGATACAAATTGTTTTCACATAGTGAAAAACAAATAGGATGGTATAAAATGGGAAGTACATGTGGACTGTTGAAGACAACATACATCAAAAGCACAAAAATTACAGGAATAAATTAACTGAAAATATGACGGTGGCTCGTCGGCTTCAGCCTTTTGTAAGGAGTGTAATTGTCCCTCTAGAGTATGAAAGATGATGACTCTAACTCCTCAGGTGTCACAGGACTATGCAGCTGAAGTAACAAGCAAATATCTAGTTAGGGAACCTCAATGATGCACAGAAATCAGAATGATGCAAACACAAGTGTCTTTGTCCCCATCAAAACTTGTTCCATAACTTTGAATGGATTAATTCGAATCAAAAGCAAATACATCAAGAAGGGATATACATTTTTTGCTATATCCCCTACCCAACAAGAATAGACATGCCCGACTTAAGAGAGCAAGCACACAAAACACAAAGACTACCTTGTTCCCCTGATTCCTAACATGCAGGCAATTGAAATGTTTAATCAAAGAAAGACAAAATATAATTGAAAATTAAGTGGCCAAGATAAGTGTCCAGACAAGTAGGATCCTCTTGAAGGTGAAAACACGAGAAGGGAGGGTTGAATTGTGTTTGACTTAACTTGAATACTTTTCCTGTTTTAATACTTTCAAAACAAACTTGATGTATAATTAAAACAGAGTTAGCAGCGGATAAAAATAAAAATAAAACTCACAGATTTTATACTGGTTCACCGTTAACGTGGCTACGTCCAGTCCCTTCACCTTGAAGGATTTCACTAATTCAAACTTGAATTACAACCTTGCTACTGACCCTCCAAGTCAGTCTTCTCAATAGTCTAACAATCCTAGACTTCTTGAGGAAAACACCTGTCTTCAGCCAATCTGACCACCCCAGATTGTAGAAGAAACCACAACACTATGAATCTAATTGCTAAGTACTTGCTACCCCTACTTGTTGGAACCAAGTTGGTTCTAAGTCTTAGGATTTTGATGCTTACAAATGTACTCAATGTAAACTTATTTTGTACTTTGAATTATTAAGTTAAATGCCCCAGAAACTGAAGGAATCAGAAGCAGTGATCAAAGTATTCCAGAAAAATGAATTCTGGAATGTCAAAAACATGACCAGAAGATATATTTGATGGCCCAGATCAGAAGGAATAAATTTCAGAATGAAACATGGATCATATCATTGGAAAACCTGCCAGAAGGAGAGTTGATCAAGACAAACATGAATCAAATATCAATTTTATTCCAGAATTTATTATGACCAGAAGATGGCCTGGCAGTGAAAAATTACACAGCCCAGACTTGTTCCAGACTTGACCAGAAGGTATGTTTATGAGTCCAGAACAAGAGGATCAATCCAGATTTGGCCCAGACCATAAGATGGCATGATTCAGGGCATGGAACTAAGTCCAGAACAAAAGAAATGAGTTCCAGAATCAACCCAGACCTGGTTCAAAATTAAAGGTAAAATGTCCAGACTCAAATATTTTTTGTTCAAGTTAATTTCAGTTTGTTCCAGACCAAAATCCAGAATCTGTCCAGATCAGAGTAAAAATATCCAGATCAATAGTTCAGAAATAATTTTTTGAGTCCAATGATGGTCCAGATCAGAAAATCAGACCATGGCCCAGTGTTGGCCGAAATCAGAGGGACAAAATGTGCAAGTCCAGAAATGGCCGAATCCAAGAGAATTCAGCATAACAGGCGCGCATCCAGGCTGGCCGAAATCAGAAGATCAAAGGGTTAGAAAGTGTGGTCCAGGAATGGCCGAAATCAGAGGATTGCAGAATAACAAAAAGGCTGGTCCAGGCTGGACTATCGCATGAAGATCCAAGGGTGCAGATTTGATCATGGGAATTAATGGTGAAGATCTCATGATGTTTTTATCAAAGTATTATTAAAGATTTGTTATAAAAATAAAGTGGAGTAGCATGGAAGTCAGGAGCATTGGCGGGAACAACCAACAGATTTAATTGGCCAATTATTTTGGAAGAGAATCTAAAGATATGTTTTTTATTTAAATAAAGCCCAATTGGTCAAGTTATTTTTGCAAGAGAATCCAGCAAGATTCAGCTCGAAATTAAGCTTGGAAGAGGCCCAAATCTGCATCTATAAGAGGAGGCTCAAGGCAGAATGTTCATAATCGAAAATCACAAAAGGGTCATACACTTCAAAAGCAAACACTCTCAAATTTTCATATAAGATAATTGTTGAGTCTCAGTTTTTAAAGCAAGTACTCTTGTTGTTTTCGTTCCACTGTGTCAAATCTAAGTTGTTGAAGTAGAGTCTACAAGCTGTGGGAGTCAGTAGAGGTAGCAGGTTACTTGGCAATTAGATTCATAGTGTTGTGATTTTTTCTACAATCTGGGGTGTCAGATTGGCTGAAGAACAGGAGTTGTTTTTCCTCAAAGAAGTCTAGGATTGTTAGACTATTTGAGAAGACTGACTTGGAGGGTCAGTAGCAAGGTTGTAATTCAAGATTGAATTAGTGAAATCCTTCAAGGCGAAGGGACTGGACGTAGCCTCGTTAACGGTGAACCAGTATAAAATCTGTGAGTTTTTATTTTTATTTTTATCCGCTGCTAACTCTGTTTAAATTATACATCAAGTTTTGTTTTCAAAGTATTAAAACAGGAAAAGTTTCAAGTTAAGTCAAACACAATTCAACCCCCCCTTCTCGTGTTTGCACCTTCACTACTGACTCCCTCAGCTTGTAGACTCTACTTCAACAACTTAGATTTGACACAGTGGAAAGAAAATAACAAGAGTACTTGCTTCTTGAAAGCTAAAACTCACAATTGACTTCTATGAAAATTTGGGTGTTTGTTGCTTTGGAAGTGTATGACTCTTTTGTGATTTTTGATTCTTTATTCTTCAGCATTAAGTCTCTATTTATAGTTGAACTTTAGAACTTCACTGATGCTTTACTTCTGCAGTATATTTCGATTAATCTGTTTTGAGAATATTCTGGAGTAGTTTGCTCAGATTCTTTGAGCATTTTTCTCAGATTCTGTTTTGAACATTTTTCATTCTTCTTCTTTAATCCTCATGATCAAATCTGCACCATTGGATCTTCATGCGATAGTCCACATCTGGACCAGCCTATTTGATATTCTGTGATCCTCTAATTTCGGCCATTCCTAGACCACACTTCCTAACCCTCTGATCTTCTGATTTCGGCCATCCTGGACGCGCACCTGATATGCTAAAATCCTCTGAATTCGGCCTTTGCTGGATTGCACAGTCTGTCCCTCTGATTTCGGCCAACACTGGGCCATGGTCTGATTTTCTGATCTGGACCATCACTGGACCAAATAATTATTTCTCAACCATTGATCTGGAAGTTTTTACTCTGATCTGGACAGATTCTGGACTTTGGTTTGGAACAAACTGAAATTAACTTGAACAAAAAATATTTCAGTCTTGACATTTTACCTTTAATTTTGGACCACATCTGGATTGATTCTGGAACTCATTTCTTTTGGTCTGGACTTAGTTCCATGCCCTGAATCAAGCTATCTTATGATATGGGCCAAATCTGGATTGATCCTCTTGTTCTGGACTCATAAACATACCTTCTAGTCATGTTCTGACATTCCTGGAGTATCTTCTGGTCATTCCAGAATTCATTTTTCTGGAATCCTTTGATTACTGCTTCTGATTCCTTCAGTTTCTGGGGCATTTAACTTAATAATTCAAAGTACAAAATAAGTTTACATATAGTACATTTGTAAGCATCAAAATCCTAAGTACTTAGAACCAACATGGTTCCAACACCTCTCCATTTTCTAAAACACTAGAAGGCTCCATTAATATGGTTTTGGGCATTTAAAAGTCTAATTATGTTACAAGTCTTAAAATATAGTTATGTAACCCTCAATTTATTTTGCCAAATGAAGAGGATCTTTACTCGTGTCTAGGCCTTGCCTTGAGGTAATCATCAACATTTGCGTTTCAGTGTCTGTGTCGATAATCGCGTTCAACTCTGCAGTGTAATTTCTGTGGACGATATTAATCTCAACTAGACAAGTGTTTCAAAGTTTGTAATTTATATTTAATTATATATTTTAAAAGTTTATTATACCTTCATTTAAAATTATTTCATAAAATTTATAAAAATTTATAGTGTTGATCTACTAAATAAAACATTTGATTTGACAGTTGGATCAGAAAAATTCCTCGAATTTATTATCCAGAGTGTATGTGTGTGTGTATATATATTGCTAAAATGTCGTAAAACATTAACAACAACCTATCAAAAAATTATTAACAACATGAATATTTGTTTTTGCATAATATGAAACTTGACAGGAAAACTCGAACGACCCAATTTGAAATTATCAAACTTCTAAACTTATATGTTATCAAATAGTTTATGGTGACCGCATGATTCGCCACAAAACAAATGCAACGCTTAACAGGAAGATAGAAAAAAGTGCATAGAAATTGCTAACTTAGCTGTATTTTATCACTCACTTAAATTTATAGATAAAATTTAAGTGACAGATATTTGCAGAGTAGACAAGTGAATTGTGGATATTTTGTTAAGATTACGAGATAACAATTGAAAATATGCAACTTGAAAATACATCCCTCGAGGCATTTGAGTGATTTCTTTAGTCTGTTATTTTTGCTTTGCAAGTCCTGATTCACAAATTTTTAATGACATAGTCTGAATACAGATGCCCTATAAGGTTGCTTTTTACACATATCCAGTTCAAATCCATTCTTTAATAGCTATTAATTTAAAGTATACACATTGTATAGATCACTCAAAGATAATAGGGAATAATTCACTTGAATACAAACAATCAGCAGAGAACAGAGATTTGAGGCCCTGCCACCTTCCCAAAGGTCCAAAGGCCCCTCCTCCTTCCAATTGACAGGATAGATCACTCTCTAAGGCTTATTTCCTAATTAACCAACTCACTAACTTACTCTTGTTAAGCTATTAACATAACATATGAAGCACTCTCTAAGGCTTCATTCAGTCACACATATGAGGCAAATAAAAAGTTTTGAGTAGAATGAATCATTGTACAGTGTTTTTAATATCTGCTACTGAGTGCTACAAACAATGAGTAAATTCCACATTCTCATACAATAACTACCTGACCAAGGAAGCCTATAACCAAGTATCTTTGTAAGAAACAAGAAATACACATTCTTGATATGAATTTGGAATTTGGTTTAATCTTAACAGTAGAATTGCACAAAATTAGAAATCATCAAGAGAGAGAAAAAAGATTAAGGACCAAACTCAATCATGTGATAATTGATAATTCATAGGATAGGCTGGGGAAAGGCAAACTCTTTCTTAGCTTGTTTGAAGACCTTTCTACTAAGTTGACGCATAAGATCAAAATCAATTTCAGGGTATCAGCATATATAGACATGGAAAACAATATATATTAACTACTAGAGCTACTTAATTTATATTAACTACACATTGTAGATTTTTTTTGTTGGTACACAAGTGCATAATATAGATGTTTTAATATTATAACTTGTATTTATCCTCATGTAACATGCAGAATAGAGAGAAGACAGGGAGACAGAATTTATCTTCCAACTTTTTCATCTATTCCCGTTTCCTGAAAGTCATCTCCATCCCGAAATCTCACAACCCAACAAAAGCAAAAAGGTAAGACATTTAATAATACAGTGAACGCGTTGTCAAATAGCGGCTATAACGGTGTTATAGTACAACGGAATTTGAACAAATCGCTATTGTTCCGCGATACGCTTTTTAGTACAAAATATTATCCAATAGTCGCGATATTGGCACTATAGCATAGCAGAAGTAGAACAAATCTCTATTTTCCACAATCCGCAATTGACAACACTGATTGATAAGATGTAATCAAATTCTTGAGATCAAAATAACACAATTATAAAGCCCAAATACTTAAAAAATGGAGAAGCATCGGTGCCCAACGCATATCCAATACTGATACGTGTGTGATGCTTCTCGATACATACATATAAGGTATCAAATATTATTTTTTAATTCTTTTAGGAAATATTTTCACCGGTACTTCTCATATACATATTCGATACTTCTTACCAACTATAGATATAATTGTCTTCTTCTGGATACCATACGTCTTCAATATGTCTTACTAACTAAAGACACAAAATTGTATGTCTTTTGTTTCACATTCATAGTAGAAATATGATATTCTAATATATATATATATATATATACCTACGTGTTATGATCACAAAGTATTTGATATTCCAAATAACCAAGTCAATGACAGCAAACAAATACCAGATTACAAGCATAACAGGCAATTAGTTTGAAAGGATATGAAAACAAAGCATTGTAGAGCAAATGTTGCTTTCCTGCTCTCCTACGCACGATCTTGCCACTACCGGTTACTCTAAATCGCTTTGCTGATGCCTGTACAAAAATCAAATTCAACTAAAAAATAAAAAATTGAAGCAACGAAGTGTGAGAGAGAGGATAGGACCTTGTGAGTATTAATTTTGTAGCCTTTTGCGGATACAATTGTGAGAGAGCGAGGAGGAGAATTAACAGTGGCGAGTTTTTGGTGAAGAAATGGAGCGGAAATGGTTCCAGACCAACTGAGTTGGAGCGAGTTGACATTATTGGACAAAGACAATTTAACTGAACTGTAAGAGATACGTGTAGATGAAGATGGTGCTACGAGCCTAAAGCCGAACGAGGAAAATGTGGCCGTTGCGCAAGCCAACGCCATATTTCTGTGTTTTCTGTTGAGAATGAATGAGATTACTACTCTTGGTTGTGGATAAAGAAGATGATGTTGATTTTGTGGATACAGGTAGACTGCTAATGGGCTTCACGGTTTCTTATGTTTGAGTTTTGGGCCTTCACTTTTTTGTTTGGTTTTCTCTACGGGCCTCAAAATCGTTGTGTTGTTCTACTGCTTCACAGTCATTTTTCACATCCACGCACAAGCTTCATGTTGTAGTGTTTGAATAGACTCACATTTGGCACTGCTAGAAACAAATTCTCTATTTTTATTATTTAGGAGAGAGATCGATAACCAAAATAGTAAAATATATTTCGATGAGAGAGAGAAAGTTGTTTTTTTTGTTACAAGAGTGAGAAAGTAAATGTGGAAAAGTAGGAATTCAGAAAAAAAAAATTAAATTTGAATTTTTCAAATTTTTAGAAAATTCAACTTGAAGGGGTATGTGCAGAAAAGACCAATCAACTTGAAATTGTAGCTTTGTAAATTTTAAATTTTTTTTGCTTGCAAATTGCAATTGCATCGTGCCATTTCAGCTTAAAACAAGTAGATGAAGTGGAAATAAAAATTAAGCATCTTGATGTCTAGAAAGTCCTCTTTTCTAGCTACACGCCCTCTTATTACTTCAAAGTTCAAATGACAGAACCACTATATACAAGGCGTTAGTCTTAAAAGGCTACAATGCAACCACTGTAAGCAGATACATAATCACTACCTTCATGATCAGTAACTACTCTCTTTAATCCTCTTTTCCAACTCCTTTTACAGTTTTTTTTAGCTGCCTGGTTATACTCTGGCCATCATTAAGAACGGAATCTAATTCGCACAGGACTAGAGAACCAAATAATATTGAGAATTCATAACATACAAACGATCCATTGTTGTAATGTGGACGCAGTCATTGGAAAAATTAAGTTTTAAAGTATTGAGGCCCCAACAATTCTCACGCAGTCAGAACTACTCCTCACTTCGTCTCCATGGCACAAACCCATTAGGTAAGTTGTTAGTAATACAATATAACATAGTTAACACGTGTCTTTTCAAATAAAAAAGGAAAAGTAAGTTAACAAGAGTCACTATTAATTTAACAAAGAAAACAAGAATAATGAAGCTGGCTCCGGAGAACACTCTTCAAGAAACCAATCATCATCCATAAAAGCTTTGAGGTCTTTGAGCTCACCGTGCCTCCACAATTATGTATGATTCTGATAATGATAGGCATGCACATTACAAGTTATCCTCCTCCATCAGTAGATAGAGACTAGACATGATGTGCTATTAGAGACAGTAAGTTTTCCATCTATGATATGATACAAATTGTTTTCACATAGTGAAAAACAAATAGGATGGTATAAAATGGGAAGTACATGGGGACTGTTGAAGACAACATACATCAAAAGCACAAAAATTACAGGAATAAATTAACTGGAAATATGACGGCAGCTCGTCGGCTTCAACCTTTTGTAAGGAGTGTAATTGTCCCTCTAGAGTATGAAAGATGAGGACTATGCAGCTGAAGTAACAAGCAAATATCTAGTTAGGGAACCTCAATGATGCACAGAAATCAGAATGATGCAAACACAAGTGTCTTTGTCCCCATCAAAACTTGTTCCATAATTTTGAATGGATTAATTCGAATCAAAAGCAAATACATCAAGAAGGGACATATTTTTTGCTATATCCCCTACCCAACAAGAATAGCCATGCCTGACTTAAGAGAGCAAGCACACAAAACACAAAGACTACCTTGTTTCACTAATTCCTAACATGCAGGCAATTGAAATGTGTAATCAAAGAAAGATAATATAACTAAAAATTAAGTGACCAAGATAAGTGTCCAGACAAGTAGGGATCCTCTCCGTTTTCTAAAACATCATAAGGCTCCATTAATATGGTTTTGGGCATTTAAAAGTCTAATTATGTCACAAGTCTTAAAATATGTGTTTTTATACATCCAAAACTATAGTTATGTAATCCTCAATTTATTTTGCTAAATGAAGAGGATCTTTACTCGTCTCTAGGCCTTGCCTTGAGGTAATCATCAGCCAAGCACATTCCAAGTCCACACTATCTGTCTCTGGAATATGATGAACTGAGAAATAAAAAGAGAAAATAGAGAAAGTTCTTCTTACTTACAATATGACATCCTCCAAGATGACTACCCCTCAACATTAACATAATTCTAACAAACAAGATTTAGGCAAACACTAAATATACTTCTAGTTGACTGTGTGACTGGTGCATGAGAAATTCATCTTTGAGTAGCAGTAGCGTTAACAGATTCATATGCACTATGAAAAAAAGGCGACACCAAGAAATTCATCTGCTTATTTGCTTAAATACTACAAAACACATTTCTACTTAACATGTCTAGTAAATAGCTCACAAAATCATAATCACTTCCAATAAAAATCTACTACTTATGAAACGCTGATGCAGACACCGGCACAAACATGACACTGACATGTCGTCACTGATAATCAGTGTCAATAATCGCGTTTGATAGAATAAAACAACTTACAACATTTGCAACGGTGAGCCAATGGAAAGCACGGACGAAATCATCATTCTGCGAAGGAGCGTAGTCGTGGTTCCAATACGTAATATCTTGAAACGTAGCATTTGTCTCCCAAGAATTAGAGTTTTCATCGGATTTATTACGCGAAGTTTTCTTTCCCAAGACAAAACCTAACGAACAGAGGCATCATAATAATGAGATAGAGAGAAAATATGGAAAGAAAGAGAGAAAATAATTGAGATAATATGAACCAGAGTAACCATGAGGAAGAGGGAAAGTAGTTCCTTGGAATAACCTGCCTCTAAAATGTGATTGCTGTAGTGGTAAACCGTCTTCACCGACGATGCCTGTGGGCTTAGGTTTGAAATAGTGAGAAACGTCGGTGGGACCATCGTGTTTGATGCAACAGGGAAGTAGATGAACACGCCCGCTTAGATCCTCCGTCGCTTCTCGCTTTAGGTCTATCCTTGCCGCCCCGCCCTTTTCCATTTCTCTCGCTCCAAAATCCCAAATCAAACTTCCCTCTTCAAAACAAATCATTTCCAAACTCTTTTTTGTGTTTTTATTACCTCCGCTACACCTGTTCCAATCATTTTCATATTATTTTCTTTCCAAATAATATAACAAATATAAATAATTATACATATTGCTATTATATCATATTTTCTTTCGAACACTTTAAACTTAGATTTTAAAATATTAATTATTCTTAATTTTGTTTTTTTTTCTTTAATTTTGTCAATTTTCCAATTTAATGTGATATATGTGGTTGTCTATAGAAAGAAATTTTGGAACTTTAGGCAAACAAATTCCTAAAATGACACATCATTCTTATTATAAATATAATTTGATTTTAATTTTTAAACCAAGTAGAATTAAAAGGAGAATAGTGAGTCTAGTAAAAAGAGAGAGAATAGTGAGACCAGTTGAAAAAAAACTTTTTACTAAACAAAAAAAAACTTTATGTATGATCATCTACGATTGCGGCCTAAGCTTCTTCACACTTACAATTTACACGTCACAGAGAACTTAAACATAATGTTAGCTGATAATTTGATATCAATACCTGTCTACCTTATATATTTTAAATAAATAAATTTGGAATAAGAGAAAGATAGGCCGGGCGGGAAAAGAAAGAACGCGCGCAGGTAACAAAATCAAACGTAAGAAAACCAGTCATAAAACGTGCGTGATCGGGTTAAATCAGTATGGAAATAAGTAGATGAGAAGAAGCATAACATCAAGATCAACACATGAATCACAAGAAAATCAATCAATTAAACACTAGTGAATTTTATTCTAAGAAAAGCTGGTGCCATAGAATCTAAGTGATAAACTCAAACAGAAGATCAAGTGAAAAAGGTGGAAGTTGATTGATCCGCTATACAAAGTTGACCATGAAATTCAATACTTGAAAAGAAAAAAAAAAGTAAAATTTTGTTTTGCTGAAAGTGAATTTGTTTAAAAATGTTAACAGAACGAAATCGAAATTCATGTTATTACAGAAACAATTAAAAAATTGAGTATAAAATAAATTGGATTGAAAAGGAGAAAAAGGCTCACCGATTAGATTGGAGTATATCAACGGTTTTTGTATAAGAAATAATGAAGTGGTTTTTGTATGACCGGTTTAACGGTTCGAACCGGAGAGTAGATGACAAAATTGGAATGGTCAATTGATTATTTGAAATAAGAAATGGGAAGGAGGGTAATGTAATTTTTCAACGCAAGTGTGTTGGGTTACCGGTTCATCCGGTGGACTTGCCTGCGTCACGCATAGTTTCTTTGACTCGGTTGTATAATCGCGTTTCAGTCGTAGGGGTGGAAAAGATAAAAGAAAACATTCTAACTCATTATCTTCGCAGAAAATGTGGTGCATTAAAAGTATCAATCTTTTATAAATTCTAAAATAAAAAATGATATTTTTAGTATTTATTTTAATTTTATAAAGATTAAAAGTATGGTTTTTTTAATAATTTTTTTAAAATATATATTAAAAGTAAATAAAGACATTCTTTTATTGGTTAACAAATTGGGAATTTTGTATATAGATTAAAAATATTTTTTTTTTAATTTTGTATGAACTAAAAGTTTATTTAATTTTTTAGTAAGAGGACGCATCTCAACTATCTATAAACTTTGATTTTTTTTTTAAATATAATCGCATTTTAAAAATACGAACTCTTACTAAAAAAATTATTTTTTAAGCAGTTGCACGATATAACTTTACCAAAATTAAAAAAATAAAATATTTTAATACATAAATTTTGATTAAAAAAATATAATAATAAAAAAAACCTTGGAATGTATGTTTGAAATTGAACTTTTTAAGTTTGTGAAAGAAGAATTGATTGCATTGCAGGAGGCAGAGGCATGTCCCATACTGTTTTAACTCTGATTTCCTTTTCTTGGAAGTTCGAGTCGGAGTTCTTATAATATTATCACTATTACTCTTTATGTTTTAAAATAATTGATCAAATTTTTTTAAAATAAATTAATCCTTTAATTTTTAATTATATCTTTAATTAATATTGTTTCAATTATTTTTAATATAATATCTTTTATTAAACATTAATAATATATAATATTCTAAAAAAATTGACAAAAATTATATCCTCTTTTAAATATATACTTTTTTTAATATATATCAATAAAGTATTGTGCATGCCTTTGTATTTTACGTGATCGAGTAGGTAAAAGATTATTACAAGGACAGAAGAGTAGAGAAAAAAGGCACATAAAATTGTTAAGTCACATTGCTTGTCACTGCTACCTTCTGTACTTTATCCCTTCTTCTCTCAAATCAGTCGCCATTTTTCTGATTTTACAATCAAACAAGACTTCTCCCTGCCCCAAACAGAAATATATTTTTGTACACACTCATACCTACAACAATTAAAGTAAAATTTAAATCATCCGTTTCCTATAGTTTTTTTTGGTAAAAAAAATGTTATTTTAAAATAAATAAATTATTTTTGAAAGTTTTTTTTAAATTAATAAATATTAATAATTAATTGTTAATTTAAAATGAAAAGATAAATTATAATTTTCTTGTTACTCTAACTTTATCAAATCAATTTTTGTTAGTTTGTTATGATTTTTTTTAAAAATGAAAATTAGAACATAAACTAAACTATTTAAAAAACAAACTGTTTTTAATAGCTTATCACAATTTTTTTTTATAAGTGTTTGTTAATTAATAAAAATCGATTTTCACTACATAGAAAAATATAAAATTGCTTTTGAATTTCTCATAAATTTCTATATTATTAAAGACTAAAATAATTTTTTTTTAAATATTTAATAAACAAACCTGAAATTACATGTTAAGTAATTAAATAAAAAAATAATGTCTTAAAATCTGTGTATTTAATTTTCAAAAAAATTAAAATTATTTTTTTCAACCATAAAAAATTATTCTTTTCAACTAAATATTTATTTTTTTATAATTTATTATTATTTTAAATTTAAAATAATTAAATATAAAAAATAACATAATAATTAAATATCATATAAAAATACTTTTGGACATTGAATTGTTCACAAAGATCAATGTTTTTTTGTTTCACTTTTTTTTCCACTAACAACTTTTTGTTGGAACCAAGTTGGTTCTAAGTGAAGGTGCAAACACGAGAAGGGGGGTTGAATTGTGTTTGACTTAACTTGAATACTTTTCCTGTTTTAATACTTTCAAAACAAAACTTGATGTATAATTAAAACAGAGTTACCGACAGATAAAAATAAAAATAAAAACTCACAGATTTTATACTGGTTCACCGTTAACGAGGCTACGTCCAGTCCCTTCGCCTTGAAGGATTTCACTAATTTAAACCTTGAATTACAACCGTGCTACTGACCCTCCAAGTCAGTCTTCTCAAATAGTCTAACAATCCTAGATTTCTTTGAGGAAAAACAACTCCTGTCTTCAGCCAATCTGACACCCCAGATTGTAGAAGAATTCACAACACTATGAATCTAATTGCTAAGTACCTTGCTACCTCCTATTGACTCCCTCAGTTTGTAGATTCTACTTCAACAACTTAGATTTGACACAGTGGAAAGAAAATAACACGAGTACTTGCTTCTTGAAAGCTGAAACTCATAATTGACTTATATGAAAATTTGGGAGCGTTTGCTTTGGAAGTGTACGACTCTTTTGTGATTTTCGATTACTTTATTCTTCAGCATTAAGTCTCTATTTATAGTTGAACTTTAGAACTTCACTGATGCTTTACTTCTGCAGTATATTTCGATTAATCTGTTTTGAAAATATTCTGGAGTAGTTTGCTCATATTCTGTTTTGAGCCTTTTTCTCCAATTCTGTTTTGAGCATTTTTCTCAGATTTTTTAATCCTCATGATCAAATCTACACCCTTGGATCTTCATGCGATATTCCACAACTGGACCAGCCGAATTGATATGCTATGATCCTCTGATTTCGGCCACCACTGGGCCATGGTCTGATTTTCTGATCTGGACCATCATTGGACCAAATAATTATTTTGAACCATTTATCTGGAAGTTTTTACTCTGATCTGGACAGATTCTAGACTTTCGTCTGGAACAAACTGAAATTAACTTGAACAAAAAATATTTCAGTCTAGACATTTTACCTTTAATTTTGGACCAGGTTTGGATTGATTCTGGAACTCATTTCTTTTGGTCTGGACTTAGTTCCATGCCCTGAATCATGCTATCTTATGATCTGGGCCAAATCTGGATTGATCCTCTTGTTATGGACTCATAAACATACCTTCTCGTCAAGTCTGGAACAAGTCTAGACTGTGTAATTTTTCACTGCCAGGCCATCTTCTGGTCAGAATAACTTCTGGAATAAAATTGATATCTGATTCCTGTTTGTCTGGAACAACTCTCCTTCTGGCAGGCTTTCCAATGGTATGATCTGAAGGTGCAAACACGAGAAGGGGGTTGAATTGTGTTTGACTTAACTTGAAACTTTTCCTGTTTCCATACTTTCAAAACAAAACTTGATGTATAATTAAAACAGAGTTAGCAGCGGAAAAAAATAAAAATAAAACTCACAGATTTTATACTGGTTCACCGTTAACGAGGCTACGTCTAGTCCCTTCGCCTTGAAGGATTTCACTAATTCAATCTTGAATTACAACCTTGCTATTGACCCTCCAAGTCAGTCTTCTCAATAGTCTAACAATCCTAGATTTCTTGAGGAAAACAACTCCTGTTCTTCAGCCAATCTAACAACCCCAGATTGTAGAAGAAACCACAATCTAATTGCCAAGTAATCTGCTACCCCTTCTGACTCCCTCAGATTGTAGACTCTACTTCAACAACTTAGATTTGATCTTCAGCCAATCTGGCAACCCTAGATTGTAGAAGAAACCACAACACTATGAATCTAATTGCCAAGTAACCTGCTACCTCTACTGACTCCCTCAGTTTGTAGACTCTACTTCAACAACTTAGATCTGACACAGTGGAAAGAAAATAACAAGAGTACTTGCTGAAGGTGCAAACACGAGAAGGGGGGTTGAATTGTGTTTGACTTAACTTGAATACTTTTCCTGTTGTAATACTTTTAAAACAAAACTTAATGTATAATTAAAACAGAGTTAGCAGCGGATAAAAATAAACATAAAAACTCACAAATTTTATACTGGTTCACCGTTAACGAGGCTACGTCCAGTCCCTTCGCCTTGAAGGATTTCACTAATTCAAACTTTGAATTACAACCTTGCTACTGACCCTCCAAGTCAGTCTTCTCAAATAGTCTAACAATCCTAGACTTCTTTGAGGAAAAACAACTCCTCTTCTTCAGCCAATCTGACACCCCAGATTGTAGAAGAATTCACAATACTATGAATCTAATTGCTAAGTACCTTGCTACCCTTTCTGATTCCCTCAGTTTGTAGACTCTACTTCAACAACTTAGATACAACCCTATCTAATTGCCAAGTAACCTGCTACCTCTACTGACTCCCTCAGATTGTAGACTCTACTTCAACAACTTAGATTTTCCACAGTGGAATGAAAATAACACGAGTACTTGCTTCTTGAAAGCTGAAACTCACAATTGACTTATATGAAAATTTGGGAGCGTTTGCTTTGGAAGTGTATGACTCTTTTGTGATTTTCGATGCTAAGTAATATGCCTTGAGCCTCCTTTTATAGATGCTGATTTGAGCCTCTTCCAATGCTTAAATTCGAGTTGTATCTTGCTAGATTCTCTTTAAAAATTAACTTGACCAATTGGGCTTTATTTAAATAAAAAACATATCTTTTTAAGCCTTAGATTTGTTTCATATCTTAACGGGCCAATCAAATCTGTGCATTGCTTCCCGCCACAGCTCCTGACTTCCATGCTACTCCAATTTAATTTATAACAAATCTTTTATAATATTTTGATAAAATTATCATGAGATCTTCACCATTAATTCCCATGATCAAATCTGCACCATTGGATCTTCATGCGATAGTCCACAGTTGGACCAGCATGATTGCTATGCTATTATCTTCCGAATTCGGCCATTCCTGGACCATACTTCTTAACCCTCTGATCTTCTAATTTCGGCATTCCTGGATGCGCACCTGATATGCTGAAATCTTCTGGACTCGGCCATTTCTGGACTTGCACATCCTGTTCCTCTGATTTCGGCCATTGCTGGGCCATGGTTTGATTTTCTGATCTTTATCATCATTGGACCAAATAATTATTTCTGAACCATTGATCTGGAAGTTTTTACTCTGATCTGGATGGATTCTGGAATTTGGTCTGGAACAAAAAATATTTCAGTCTGGACATTTTACCTTTGATTTTGGGTCAGGTCTGGGTCGATTCTGGAATTCATTTCTTTTGATCTAGACTTAGTTCTATGCCCTGAATCATGCTATATTCTGGTATGGGCCAATTCTGAATTGATCCTCTTGTTCTGGACTCATAAACATACCTTCTGGTCAAGTCTGGAACAATTCTGGGCAGTTCAATTTTTCACTGCCAGGCCATCTTCTGGTCAGAATAACTTCTGGAATAAAATTGATATTTGATTCCTGTTTGTCTTGATAAACTCTCCTTCTGGCAGGCTTTCCAATGATATGATCAAGTTAATTTCAGTTTGTTCCAGACCAAGGTCCAGAATCTGTCCAGATCAGAGTAAAAACTTCCAGATCAATGGTTCAGAAATAACTATTTGGTCCAGTGATGGTCCAGATCAGAAAATCAGACCATGGCCCAGTGGTGGCCGAACTCAGAGGGACAAACTGTGCAGTCCAGCAAAGGCTGAATTCAGAGGATTTTAGCATATCAGGTGCGCGTCCAGGAATGGCTGAAATCAGAGGATCACAACATATCAATTCGGCTAGTCCAGTTGTGGAATATCGCATGAAGATCCAAGGGTGCAGATTTGATCATGAGGATTAAAGTGAAGGTGCAAAACACGAGAAGGGGGGTTGAATTGTGTTTTACTTAACTTGAATCTTTTTCTGTTTTTATACTTTCAAAACAAAACTTAATGTATAATTAAAAACAGAGTTAGCAGCGGATAAAAATAAAAATAAAACTCACAGATTTTATACTGGTTCACCGTTAACGAGGCTACGTCTAGTCCCTTCGCCTTGAAGGATTTCACTAATTCAATCTTGAATTACAACCTTGCTATTGACCCTCCAAGTCAGTCTTCTCAATAGTCTAACAATCCTAGATTTCTTGAGGAAAACAACTCCTGTTCTTCAGCCAATCTAACAACCCCAGATTGTAGAAGAAACCACAATCTAATTGCCAAGTAATCTGCTACCCCTTCTGACTCCCTCAGATTGTAGACTCTACTTCAACAACTTAGATTTGATCTTCAGCCAATCTGGCAACCCTAGATTGTAGAAGAAACCACAACACTATGAATCTAATTGCCAAGTAACCTGCTACCTCTACTGACTCCCTCAGTTTGTAGACTCTACTTCAACAACTTAGATCTGACACAGTGGAAAGAAAATAACAAGAGTACTTGCTGAAGGTGCAAACACGAGAAGGGGGGTTGAATTGTGTTTGACTTAACTTGAATACTTTTCCTGTTGTAATACTTTTAAAACAAAACTTAATGTATAATTAAAACAGAGTTAGCAGCGGATAAAAATAAACATAAAAACTCATAAATTTTATACTGGTTCACCGTTAACGAGGCTACGTCCAGTCCCTTCGCCTTGAAGGATTTCACTAATTCAAACTTTGAATTACAACCTTGCTACTGACCCTCCAAGT